>JAQZBX010019792.1:0-33506 GCA_029593785.1 Cabassous unicinctus
AAAAAGAGACAAAGAGGAGAGACAATGAGAGATTAAACAAACCAGGGTGCTGATGTGGAGCAAGCGATTGAGTGCCTCTCCCCACATTGGAGGTCCCAGGATTGGTTCCCGGTGCCTCCTAAAGAGAAGACAAGAAGAGAAGACAAGAAGAGAAGACAAGCAGACACAGAGAGCACACAGCGAATGGACACAGAGAGCAAACAGCGAGTGCAGGACAACAATGGCGGGGGTGGGGGGTGGGGGAGAATAAATAAAAAATAAATCTTTTTAAAAAATAAGGGATTGAAATAATTTGCTCCTCTTGCCTTAGTACTTCAAATCAGTAATACTCACTGAGATGAAGTGCCCCATACTCTAATATATACTGAGGAGAATTCAAAGACCTAATAACATTTGGTCTCTGCCATAAGGAATAGTAGAAGCTGTTTGGCAACTGAAAAGTTAGTTCATATGAATTTCATATGAAGTCACAAAGCAGTGCTATACACGATTAATTGCCAAATAGTTCAGACAATAATGTTGTGAGTTCAGAGGCTGAAGACAGCAGAGGGCTGGGTGGACAGGTAAACTTCAATAAGGAGTGAGGACAGAGGTGGAACTTGAAGAATGGTTAGGAATTACACAGCTGGCCAGGAGTGGGAAGGAAGTCCTCCATTGGGAGGGCTGCCATGACCAAACACAATTAGGGAGAGGAGGCTTCAGTGCCCAGATGCCCAGCAATCTTGATTCGAGAAAGATACTTGATGGGTACCAGGGACAACAAAGAGTTCTCTGGTCTGCAGAAAATAGTTTAGCATTTTCTTCCAAAGGGCAACTGCCCTTTCACTTTCCAGAGAAAGTACAAACCTGTTTTTCACCTGCTTGCCTTTTAATTCACCTTATGCCAAATGGCAAGGACTGGTGGCAGCTGCCAGGCAAACAACCAGCCCCGCCTCCCCCAATTTTGCTGCTTCTTGTTTCTGTGGAACTAACAGGCTAAGAAAACTCCCCCACGGAAGAGTTTTAATGTTGGGAAATGTGCTGCGCTCTCTGTGTGCAGGACTGAACAGCTTGGGGATCAGGCAGAAGATGAGAGTTGGGGACTTGGCAGCTCAGCCGCAACGGGGGTAAAGGGACTGAGAATGTGAGCCATGTGGTGTCCATCAGGGCCAAGACGGCTAAGTCTGTGCTGGCCTGTGTCTGACCCTGAAAGAAGGAAACCTCCATAAGCTGAGGCCCAACCTGGCTCCCAGACACATGTGTAAGCAATACCCCTCCCGACCTGCTCCACCAGAGCAGGGTCACTGTTCTCCCTAACAGAATGCAGATGGAGGGAGTGTCCGCTTGCCCAGCCAGGATTCACCAGCTTGGGCCTCAGCTTCCTCTTTGAAAGAGCAACACATTTCATAATGAATCTTTTAAGAAACCAATTGTAAATACAAACAAACTCCAAATCCTGATCTGCTGTTGGAAGCTAGTATGAGTAACACAAAAGACGGAAAAGAAGACAGCCAATCCTTCAAGATGGGTGTTCCAATTTCTACTTCCCATGTATAAGATTCATTCATTCTTGTGTTTGTTTGTGTATTATTTTCTTCACCTGCTACCCAGAAAAAAGCATCTAATCCTTAGGTGCATTTATTCAAACTAACCTCTAATATGAAGAAATCTGATGTGTCAGCATTTTTCTCCTTTCAGATACCTGGGTCATATTTTATAGACACTTAAGCCATGCAATCACAAACTGTCCATGTCCTATCCAGACATCAGTCTCACTATTTCCATATGAATCTAGGTCAAGGCAACAGAAAAATGTTAAAAACTTGGCATTCCAGGAAGAGAGGTAAAGCAGCCAGGGAAGAGCTCCAACTCAGCTATTGGCACAGCTCACCAGTGTCACATGGAGAAAGTTAGAACTGACCTCACAGAGTCAGGACTCACGATGATCGGGACGGCTTTTAAAAAACACTCGGACAGCTGAAAAGTCCAACTTCAACTCAAATTCCACTCCACCAATGCCATAAACCTCTTCCTTCCCTCTCCTCTTTATACCCATTTATACACAGAGGGGGGGAAATGAAGCAAGAAAAACTCAGGCAAAGCTTGTTAGCGTGTAAAAATCACTGGAGCTGCAAAGTCTACTCTATACAATGAAAAATTAATACATGCTAATTAATTCTGAACCTTAATTAATGTTTTGAAGCACTTTGAGATTCTCAGATGAAGTGTATTGAGTATTGTTTTATGATGTCATTAGTAATATTATTAACGCAAATAATAGTAACCACTCTCAATAAAAGTACCAGCAATATAGTGAGGTAGTTTATATATTTCTGAGTATTGTTTTACATTCTGAGAATACAGTGGTGGTGGGGTGATTAGGAAGCTTTGAGCACTCTACCATGCCCAAATGGGAGTGAACATATGATGATATCCAAGTACTGTTGAAAGAATGGGAAAATTTTATTGGCATATGAATCATTCCAAATTAATTGCTAACTAATCTCATTATATACTTCTGCCCTAGCTAAATAAAATTAGTCATTCTTTCACATAATGTCCCATACATTTCTACTTTTGTGCCTTTGCTCTGCTTTTCCCTGCATCGTGACTGACCACATTCCCCATCTCCCCTTATACAACTACTGTCCATACATTAATTTCTATCTGAAGTATCACCCTTCCATGGAGTGCCCCCAAACCCCAGAAGTTAGGTTTCTTCAGTTCCTTTAATGTCCCTTAACTCTATATTGATGTCATTCTTAAGAAAATCAATCTATCAGTCAAGATAGTCATGATTATGCTGCAATGATCAGCACAAAATTTCTGTTTATTTCTCACTTATAGCAGTTAAGCAAGGACACTGATAGTTCGCCTTGATGTTTGCTTCCAGTATCACAGAGGCAGGGAAAACAGATTGAGGAAGCCTCACACTGTCTCTTAAAACATAGCCAAATCAAGTTCCATGGCCATGCCCTGGTTCAAGAAGATGGAGAAGCACAGTCCCACCATGTTGTCCAGAATTAGAGACCTGGACAGTGGTTAGCTGTACTAAGGCCAACTACCCTGATTCCCTCACCATACATGGACTTTTGGCATGACTTCTCTCCTATTCAATTATCAATCTGAGGTCATAATTCATGTTTGAGTGATCTTTATGTCTTATTTATCCTATAGAAGTCTCTCAATGTGAATAGATCAATAAATATATAAAAGAATGATACTACAGTTTTGTGCCTCATTAACATATTTGGTTCTGTAATAATGCAAAAAAATATATTTGGTAATTATGTGTTTTCCAAATTAATGTTAAAATTGTTTCACATCTCCAACATATGTCAATTAATACTCAGGACAGGTTTCAAACTTTTAATGCATGATTTCTACGTGTTCAGCACTGTACTGAATTCTGGGGAAGGTACAAGAGCCTGAAACTTGCCCATAATAACACAGATTTTTTTTATAGAAAAGCCTAATAAATATGAAAGGATGTGAAAGTGACATAAAGTATAATAAGGCTGGATTTAAAGTATAAGCTGTTTCTTCAGGTCTCTTAGAAATCAGGTTCATGGTAGGTACTTGAGGAACATCTATCATCTCTCTTCATCAGGATCTTAGACTTCTCAGCTGGGCCAATCAAAAGCCCCTGCTTGGCTGCATCACCCCATATCAATTCTGAGGTATATTTTCTCTGTGGGTAGACCCTTTTCCCTTTCCAGTTTGCCCCAAAACCCTGGTTTTCATAGATCAAAAGAGGTATTAAATACATTCTTCTGCCCAAACCTCTTCATTAAGTAAAGAACAGAGACATTATGGAATAAACCTACCCCAGCAGCCCCAGCTTGGATTATGCACTAATGAGTGGATAATATATGCTCCATAAATTTCAAGCACAATGTTGTACACAAAATATGACCTAAAACAAGCTAAGAATATAAGACAAGAAGAAAATGTGGATTGATTAAATGATTTACAAACCAATAAAATAGAAGATAACCCAAAAATGACAAACTCATTCTATGCAACTGCTTAACACTCAATGAAGGCAGAACTTTTAAGACTTCCTTGATTCCTGAAATATACATAAATAAGTGGGCAGCCCTGAGTATGGGCTTCTCATCCCTTCCTTCCCTCCACCTCTCCCTTCTCCCTTCCTCCCTCCCTCCCTCCCTTCCTTCCTTCCTTCCTTTCCTTTTTCCCTCTCTTTCTTTCCTAAAAGATACAGAATCTAAACTTTAAAAAAAAAAACAGGAAGCAGCTGGAATGACATCTTCCATTTTATAAGGGTGAAGAAATAGGAACAAATAGACTGTGAATGGCTTGTCCATGGTGGCATCAAGAGCCTCTAGTGTGGACTGCTGCTCAGGGATGGAGAAATGGAGAAGAGTAAGACTAGGGAACATATTGGCTTTTGGGACTCCTAGCTGTAAGTGCAGCTGTCATAGCTCATAATAACTCAATCACAATAAATGAATCAGTGACATTTCTGGAACACAAATCCCACACCTTTGAATTCAAGGAGCACCTGAGGTTTCCTCCGAATGTCTGTAGTCATTCTCATGCTCATATCTTAGAGTCCTTGGCTTCTGCTGCACCAAAGTCTACCCAGATGATATCCAAGTATCTTTGCTGACATCACTCTTCAAGGCTATAATAATCTTGTTATTCCAGTATTAATTTTGCGGTGTTCACAAGTATTTCTCTTTTCTATTCAAATAGGCATCACACTGAGGTGAGGGAAACAGTTTTCTCTAACCATGGTTTTTCAGGAGACCACAGCCAGAGGACCTGGAGCTCTCAAATTCTCACAGATGCAATTCTTCATCTGACTGTTCTTGAGAGCCACTACCACCCAGTGTTGTAACAAAGTGCCTGGGACTTTGGGCCAAAAGAAAACAGATCTGAGTAACACTGTACAATACAAAATAAAAATGAATTGTCCTCTAAATAGCTCCTGTGCCTCCTCCAATTTCAGGGATTCTGATTTTCTTTTTCTCGGTGAGATTCCTTGGCCATCAGTTATGCAGAATGGTTTCTCTTCCCTAAATCCCCAGTATCATGGTCCCAAAATGAGTTATTGCATCAAGTTTTTGTTCTCTCTAGAGGTTATTAGGCCCTTATATAAACAGAATGCTTTCCATCACTGAAAACATGTCTAGATATATCTTAATTTGCAATGAGCATGACATTTAGGGCATTGTTAGAATCTTGCTGTATGAAGCCATTCTATGAGTCATATTTGCCCACAGTACAAGGTTAAGCACACTCAGCACAGAAAGTGGTGGCCCTCTTTCAAATCTAAGGAAAGGAGGCAAAATCCCACAAAACACTGTGTGATGTAACTTAGGTTAGATATTATAAGCAGTTAAATTATCTATCCAGGGGGTGTTATCTAGGACTTGAGAAACATGTAGCGCTAAGTAAGAGCATTTGATTAAACCTCAGGAATATGATCTCAAAGTGCCATCATAACACTGATTCCCTACTTGTACTTTAATTGCATTCACAACTTCACTCAGCTACTTGTTATGCTGTATGATTCATGTTGAACCCTTCACCACCAGTAAGCATGTCCTCCATCATGCTCCAATCATTATCTCTTCTCCATGTCTCTGGTTCATCTTTTAGAGTAAACCCTACTGCTAGCTAAGTGGCTGGTTTATAGTAGGTGTTCAATAATATTTGTGTAATATATAAATGTGAATAACCTTTCTATCTTGGAATGCAATCAATGGAAAGATGTTACACTGGCCAGCTGACAGTGTAAAGTGAATGGGATTTTTAATCTACCCAACTCCCACTAGATATAAAAGCCATCTTAGTTTCTAATTTTATTTCAGTTGGAGGTTATGAATTCAGATGAATAGACTCCCTTACAAGTCACATCCTTTACCTTGTTCTAAGGTACATCTGAATTGCTGGGGATTGGTCTGCAGGCCAGAAGAGAAAGACCAGGTGATGAGGTACAATGCAGAGGCAGGTCTCCTTCACCTTTCATTTTCCATGTTGAGCCCTGGAGAGAGGCTTATCAGCATAGGTGTTATGACCCCTTTGATTCACAACTTTCTCATCTGGCTGTACAATGCTTTGGTGCCTTAATAAAATTCTGCTGAATAGGGAGTTCCTCCTTTTCACAAATTGAAAGAGAAAATCTGTTTGGATATTTTTAAGGAAAAAGGGGGAAAACTTCTGGATTTTGTGTCTTTTGTTTTTTTCTTTGAAAGCAGTTTCTGTCTCTTAGCAAGTCTCCTCCTTGCACATGCATGCCAACTAATTGGATCTTTGGGTGATTAGGGAAATAATGACAAAAATTTTTTTATATTTTAGATTCATGGATTTGAGGCACCAAATGGAACCCCACTCAACTGACATTTTTAGTAGGCAATCTATGTTTAATTAGATATTGCAGGCGTAAATAAATTGACATTATCTTTGTTCTTGTTAGAGAAATTTCAACAAATACTTGTGTATTTTTAAACTTTTCTTTTTTTTTTAGTGTGGTATAATTTGCATAAAATAAAAGGCAAAGGTATTTGCTTGTACAAATTTTGACAATAGGACACATCCTTAAAACTACCACCCAGATAAGACATTTGACATTTCTATCACTATAACACAGCCCTTCATGTCCCTTCCTAGTCAATTTCCCTCAACCCTAAGCGGAAATTTCTTATTTTTATCACCTTAGATTAGTGTTACCTGTTCCTAATCTGATTTAAATGGAATATACTTTATTTTCTATTGATCTATGTCTAACTTCTTTTTCTCAATATAATGTTTTTGAGATCACGATGGTTAGGTTCATGTATCAACTTGGCCAGGTGGTGGTGTCCAGTTTGGGTAAGCAAGCACTGGCCTGATTGTTACTGTGAGGACATTTAGTGGACTTAAATCATGTTACTTGAGTGCATTTATGGCTGATTACATCTACAATCAACTGAGGATATTGCCTTCAACAATGAGAGACATCTCATTCAATTAGTTGAAGGCTTTAAAAGAAGAAGTAGTGATTTCAGTGGTCAGAAAAGAGAATTTCTATTTCTACTTCAGCCAGCCAGCTTCTCCTGGGGAATTCATCAAAAACCTTCATTGGAATTCCCAGCTTGCAGCCTACCCAAAATAATTTGGACTTGTGCATCACAAGTGTTGTGTAAGACAATTTTTACAAAATCTCAAAATATTTACAGATACCTTCTGTCAGTTCTGATTCCCTAGAAAACTCTAATACAGAGATGCATCCATTTTGTTGTTGTATCCATGTTTATTGCTGAGTAGTATTCTATCGTATGGATCACAGCTATTTTTTTCATCTATTCTCCTTTGGATGGGTTGAGTTGTTCAGAGTTTCACAATTATAAATAAGGCTGATGTAAACATACTTACATAAGCCTATTTTATGAACATAAGTCTGTAATTCTCTTGGGCCACTAAGTAGGAGTTGAATTATTGGGTCATAAAGAATGTTTATGTTTAAATTTTAAAAACTTACCAAACATTTCTTCAAAGTGGTTTTACTACTTTATGCTTCCATCAGCAATGTATAAGTATTCTAGTTGCTCCACTTCTCACCAATTTTTGGTGTGGTAAGTAAGTTTTACTATAAAAACTCATTCTAAAAGATGTAAAATGCTATATTTATTGTTTCCTCTTTAAATTTAGGTGTTTTTAAAAATTATATAATGGTAGATGTAACTTACACTGAATGAGGTCCTTTGTGATTTAAGTATTGGGGATATTGTTCCCAGTTTGTGCTTTGTAGTTTGCATTTTCTTAATGGTGTATATATGAGATTCAGGGCTCAACTGGCATATGAACAGCCATAAGATTTAAGTCTCTAGGACATATATTTAATGGATATAGTGCTAATTAAAATAAAATGAGCATAAGAACCATGTGTAAAGTCTAACTCTGATACATTGGGGAGATAGGCTATCATAAGTACAATCTCCAATATTAAGGCCCTGGCATAATGGACTGTCTTCCTTCACTAGGCACTGTCCATGTACTCTAGAAATCATTACCACTCTATTAGAGAGTGTAACATGACTCCTCAGGATGAGAATTCAATATTCCATCAGTTATTGTGTGGGTCACTCACCAAGACAACACCCCATGACCACCTGAACACAGTGATATTCCATAGAGGCTTGCTCCAAGTGCACCCCTTTCCAACTCTCTCTATACCACGAATACCCTGCATCAGTGATCTTCCCCTGCCTGCCACATTTGCAACCCTTCTGCAATCCAAAACCTCCCCAAAAACAGAGCCAATTTTTTTTGCATTGTGCTTTTCCTCACTGTAAGATCTGTTATCTTTTATGCATTATCGACAGTTTCTTCTATATATTCCCTCAGTGTCTTATTGTTTTTCACTTTATTTTCAAAGTAGCTTTAGGTTACAGAAAAATCACATAGAAAATATAGGGGATTCCCATATACCCCCTGTAGCTGTTTGGCAATTTGATGTAATTTTGAATTCCTAAAATATAATTGGATCATGCTTGTAAATTGATCTGTTAATCTGGGCATGATTAAGTTGTGATTAGGGCGTTGACTGGGCCATGTCAGTAGGGCGTTGAGCCCCACCCCTTGGTGGGTGGGGAATCAAATATAAAAGGCATGGCAAGAACAGAGTTGCAGCAGTTTTTGAGAAGCAGTTTTGATGTCGGAGTTTTGATGTTGGAGAGATGGCCCCAGGAGAAGAGAAGTGAGCCGTTCACCTGATGGTCTACAGCTGACCTTGTGGAGGAACCAGAAGAGCTAAGCCCAGAGAGAAATGCAGCCCCAGGAAGAGAGGAACCCAAGAAGCCTGAACCCTGACAAACGTCGGCAGCTGTCTTGCTCCAACACGTGGCAATGGACTTTGGTGAGAGAAGAAACTTAACACTTTATGGCTTGGTATCGGTGGACTTCTACCCCAAATAAATACCCTTTATAAAGACCAACCCATTTTTGGTATTTCACATTAGCACCCCTTTGGCTGACTAATACACCCCCCTCCCCCCCTCACATTTTTCCCTATTAATAACAGCTTACATGATTATAGTACATTTGTTACAATTGATGAACAAATATTGAAACATTGCTACACAACCATGGTCAATGATTTACATTATGGTTTCCATTTTCCACCATACACTTTTAAAGGTTTTGACAAAATGTATAATGACCTGTATTCATCATAGCAAGATCACGCAGAACAATTCCAATGCCCTAAAACTGCACTATGTTCCACCTATTCTTCCCTTCCCTTCCCTTCCTGTCAGAACCTACAGTAACCACTAAGTTTCAATTTTTGATGAATAAGTTTCATAGTTTCATGCATTAATACTGAGGGCTTGACATACTGGTCTGTTTTCTTTTATTAGGCACCACTGTCTATGTACTTGAGAGTTTCTTGCCCCTCTATTTGAGAATGTAGCAGGACTCCCCATGATGGGAGTTTAATATTTTATTTTTTATAATGTGGGTCCACCCACTTTGATAACAACCTATGACAAGATGAACACATTCATATTCCTTAGAAGCATGCCCTAGGTGTACCCTTTCATATCCCTCTACCACCAACACCCTGCACCAGTGACCCTCCCTTGCCATATTTACCAAAAGAATATTCCAACCAGTGTTGTTTCAACCACACACCTACAAATCCTCAGAGTTCATTTGTTCCTTCCTCTAGCTCTACCCCCAGTTTGACGGATAGTCCAATCCAACCCCCCCACCCCACGTATTTAGTTCTTAAAGAAACTGCTAGGATGCGGGTGTGGCTGAATCGATAGAGCTCCCGTTTACCATATGGGAGACCCCGGGTTTGCTTCCTGGGGCCTCCTTGTGAGGGCAGGCTGGCCCGCGTGGTGTGGTGGGCTGATACAGCAAGACCTCACAGCAAGGGGGAGATAAGCAGACACAGAAAAAACACACAGCGAATGGACACAGCAAACACAAGCAGCAAGGGGGGGGGGATAAATGAATAAATAATCTTAAAAAAGAAACTGCCAAACTACTTTCTATTGTGGCTATATCATTTTACATTCCCATCAACAATATATGAGTGACCCAATTTCTCTTCATCCTTGCCAGCATATGGTGTTGTCAATATTTTTTATTTTAGCCATTCTGAGAAGTATATAGTAAAATCTCATGCTTTTAATTTTCATTATGTTAATGGCTAATGATGTTGAACATTTTTTTCATGTGTTTATTTGTCAGTTAGGTATCCTCCTCTGTGAAATGGCTCTTCATATCTTTTGCCTATTTTCTACTTGTATTCTGTGATTCTGTTGAGTTTTGTGAATATTTTATATATTTCCTCTATCAATCTGTTGTTAGATATGTAGTTTGCAAATGCATTCTCCCAGTCAGTAGCTACTCTTTCCACACTATTAACATGGTCTTTTATGGAGAAAAGTTTTTAATTTTGATGAAGTCCAAATGATGTCAAGTATAAGAATTATTTTCCTAGCCCAGGATTCCAAAGATTTTTTTTCCTTTTTAAGTCTAAAGTTTTATACTTTTACATTGTAAGTCCATCATGTATTTTGAGTTAATTTTTGTATAATGTGTGAGAATTAGGTTGAGGTTTTATTTCCTATAAATGTTGAATCACTCCAGTACCACTTGCTGAAAATGAAGTCTTTCATCCATTAAATTGATTTTACACCTTTGTCAAAGATCAACTAGGGGTTGTGGTCAGTGCCAATGGTGGAGTGAGGACCTCTAAAATTCTCCTCCATGAAAACAGGACACTGGCAAAAGTTGTCACAATCTTTTTTATAACTTTGGAAATTAGCCAAAGGCTTACAAATAACCAAGGGGGCATTATTTCAAGAAGAACAGCTGAATCTTGGTAAGAACACTGAACTTTGTGGCATTTTAACTTGCTCTATCCCTATTCTCTTCTCCCCAGCTCTGTGGTGGCCTTGAAAACCAACAGCCTACAATCAGGGTGAAACCAGCAGCGTATCAGCCATTGGAGGTGCACAGCAGGGTTGGAACTCTTCCAAAGCCTCATATCCAGAGAATTGCCATTATTTAACCAGTCTGACAGGTCCCCAGAAACACCACTCACAGGACTAGTCTTAATTGAACTGACTCAAAACTCACCCAGGATAAACAACCTTTCCCTGGGGGTATTTGCTGAAAACAATCAGGAATAATCATTTAACCTAGAAGCTGCCTGAGGAAGTGTTAAAAATTGAGGTAAAAAACAATCTAACAAAAAAACTGAAAAGGGAAAGTTGGGGAGGGAGATGTCCACTGGGGAATTTGAAAAGCTTTGAGGCCTTCTAGAAAGCCAGCACCTGTGTAGGGTTGTGTGCATGCTTACGAAAAACCTGAGAAGCCCCTCTTTTCTCACTCTGGCTGATCTTGAAGACTTATGCTAGCAGTAAGTAATAACTAAGGCAGAATTTTAAATTTCCTGGCTAAGTGTCAAAAGCATGCCCCAACATGCCCACAGTGCTATTCAGCAAAATCTAGGGGGCTGAATGGTTCCAGACATTTAAGGAAATTTCTTTCTAATCATTAACTGACCATTAAACTAATGAAGCAGAGACTTTAGTGGCTGCACAGGAGAAGGCATACAAATATTACAGAATTATTTAAGGTTAGTCACTAAAAAACAAACAACAAAAACAGACCCTGAGAAAGGGGAAGAATTTGATTTGCAGTTTTGATACATTTTATTATGTTAAATGCCCAACATTCAACAAAATATGAGGCATGCAAGGAAACAAGAAGTATGGCATATACACAGTAATAAATGCAGTGAACTGACTCTTTTCACAAGGAAGCTCAAATGTTGGTTTCAACAGACAAAGACTTTAAATCAGTTACTTTAAGTACGTTAAAAAAAAAAAAAAAAGTATGAGAATGATGCCTCACCAAAGAGGGAATAGAAATAAAGAGATAACAATTATAAACCAAAAAACAAATAACATTATGGAGGTGAAAAGTATAATAATGAAATGAAAAATTTACTAGTGGGTCTCAATGGCAGACTTGAGCACATAGAATAAAGAATCAGTGAACATGAAAATAGGTCAGTTGAGAAAAAAAAGAATGAAAAAACATAAGCAGAATCCCAGAGACCAATGGGACAACATTAATGATGCCAACTTATTGGACAATATCAGTCATACCAACCTATGCATAATGGAAGTCATAGAAGAAAAGGAGAGGAACAGACTGAAGGATATTTGAAGAAATAATGAACTAAATTCAGTGAAATGTAATTAGAAGCAATTTACATATCCAAGAAGCTGAATGAGCTCCAGGTAAAATAAACTAAAAGAGACACACTAACCAAACTGTCAAAAGTGAAATATAAATAGATAATCCTGAAAGCAGCAAGAAAAATATGACTCATAGGATCATCAATTATTAACAGCAGATTTCACATCAGAGACTATGGAGGTCAGAAGGCAGTGGGATAACATAAAATAAAGAAAACTATGATCCACCACAAATTGTATAACCAGCAAAACTACTTTCCAAAGGTAAAGGAGAAATTAAGATATTCTTAGATTTAAACAAAACAAAACAAAAAACATCAAGTATTTGTCACTAGCAGACCTGCTTTGCTAAAGGGAATCCTCTTCAGGCTGAAATAAAAATAGTATAACTTGAATCCACATGAAGAAATAAAGAGCACTGATAAAGTGACAACAAAGGTAAATACAAAAGACAGTAAGAACTGTTTTTAAATCTTATTTTCTCCTCTCTAATTTAAAATACAATTGCATAAAGCAATAATTATAAATCAGTTTTAATGGGCATATAATGTATAAATTTGAAATTTGCATGACAATAACAGCACAGAGAAGGGAGAGAGGATAGAACTATAAAGGAGAAAAATTATTGCATATAGTTGAATTAAAGTAGTGTAATAAGTTAAGATGTTAATTGTAATCCTCAGAGAAACCACTAAGAAAACAATTTAAAAAGTATAGTAAAAGAAATGACAAGGAAATTAAAATGACACACTAGAAAATATCTATTTAACAAAAAAGAAGGCAAAAATGTAGGAATACAACAAAAAGACATGATATTTAGAAAATAAATAGCAAAATGGCAGGCATAAATACTACCTTATTAGTAATTACATTAATTTAAATGGATTAAACTCTCTAGGGCAGTTTGAGATTATTTTATGAATCCCAAAAAAAGAAAGATTATGTTTGTAAATGAATCTATTCCTCTGGGTGTGATATCCTTTGATTGCATTAAATTCATTTGAACAGCCTTCGATTAGATTACTTGAGAACATAGATTTAGGGCTTTGGATTGGACTATGTCAGTGAGGCATGGTTCATGTTGTCTCTGCCTTCTTGCTGGGTCTGATATAAAGGGAGACACAGAGACTCAGGCAGACAGAGGAAAAAGGCAGCCAGCATATTTGATTCTGCAATATGAGAGAGAGGATTGCTTAAGCATGAAGCCCCCAAGAGGCTGGGCCCACAGAGCAGCTCAAGAGGAGAAGGTGAGCCTGGAGGGAAAGGAGAGACCTAGGCAGAGATTGGCAGCTATTTTTTTTTTTTTTTTTTTTTTTTTAGTGATCCAACTCTATGCTGTCTAAAAGAGACACATTTCATGCAAAGGCACAAAGAGGCTAAAAGTAAAACGATGGGAAAAGATATACCATGCAAACAGTAATTGAAAGAGAGAGCTGGAGACTTCAAAAACACAATATACAAAAATTTATATGATGCAGTTAAAGCAGTGCTTAGAGGATAATTTAAAGCTATAAATGCCTATGTTAAAAAAAGAAGATCTCAAATCAGTAACATAAAATTTAATCAAAATTATCTAGAAAAAGAAGAGCAAATTAAGCCAAAGATAGCAGAAGGAAAAAAATAAAGATTAAAACAGAAATTAATGAAGTAGTAAACAAAATAAAATCCATGAAACCAAAGGTTAGTTCTTTGAAAATATTAACAAAATTGACAATCTTCTAGCTAGAAGGACAAAGAAAGTAAGAGAGAAGACTCAATTATTAAAAATTAGGAGGATAGAGGAAACAGTACTATGATCTTACAGGAATAAAGAGGATTGTAAGTGAATGTCCATGAACATGGATGTCTTTTGATTGGTTTAAATCTTTAATTTATTTCAAAGATGTTTTGTAGTTTTCAGTGTCCAATTATTACACTTATTTTGTTAAATGTATTCCTAAGTAATTTATTCTTTATTTTTGGTGCTAGTATAAATGGAATTATTTTCTTAATTTTCTTTTCAGATTGTTTATTGTACCTCTAGTATAATGCTGAATAGAATTGATGAGATTGGAAATCCTTCTCTAGGTCCTGATCTTAGAAAACATTCAGTCTTGCATCATTAAGTCAGATACAATGTTATCTGTGAGATTTTCATAAATGCCCTTAGGTTGAGGAAGTCTCCATCTAGTCCTAGTTTGTTGAATGTTTTTGTCATAAAATAGTGTTGGATTTTGCCAAATGTCTTTTTGTGCTATTAAGATGATTACATGTTATATTTAAAGACTTTATTTTTATAATAGTTTCAGATTCACAGAAAAAAAATGAGAAAATAGTACAGAGTTCCTGTATATCCAATTTTCCCTATAGTACCATCTTACATTAGTATTGTACATTTATTGCAATTAATTTCCTAATATTGATACATTATTATTAACTAAAGTCCATATTTTACTCAGGTTTTTAGTTTTTATGTAATGCTCTTTTTATTTTCCAGTATTCTCTCCAGGGTACTACATTTCATTTATCTGCCATAGCTCCTTAGGATTCTTTCAGCTGTGATAGTTTCTCAGACTTTCCTTGTTTTTGATGACTTTGGCAGTTTTAGGGGATACACATAAGGTAATTTGTAGAATGTCCTTCTATAGGAATAGTTTGTTGTTTTCCTCATGATAACATTGCAGTGATGGATTATTTGAAGGGAGACTATAGAGGTAAAATGCCATTTCACCATTTCATATTGAGTACATACTATGAAAGTGATTTATCACTGTTCATGTTTACATCAATGTTAATCTTGATGATGATGACCTGGCTGAGTGAATATTATGCAGGTTTATCCACTTAACATTTATGTTTTCCCCCTTTCCATACCATATTCCTTGTAAACCACTTCACCTTTCTACATTGGAAGCTATTTCACTTGACATCTGTGTCCCTTTGATATACCTTCGTAAATGCTTTCTGTGAGTTTTTTTTTAGCATTTTATTGATTTTATCTTTTTTATTATTTCATTTGTTCACATTGGCTTTATTTTGCCCTTCTTTTTCTAGGTTCTTGGGATGAGATCTTTGCTTATTGATTTGAGCCTTTTCCTCTTTTCTAATATATTTAGAGCTATAAAGTTCTCTTTTATCCTGGCCTTAGCTGAGTCCTACAAAATTTGATATATTGTATTTCCACTGAACTTTTATAGTTCCCTTGTCACTGCCCCTTTGACCCATGGATTATTGAGATGTGTGCTCAGTTTCCAAGTGGTTGGAGATCTTCCTTTTTTATTTATGCAACTGATTTCTTATTCAATTGTATTGTGGTCAGAAAACACACTCTGTAGGATTTCAATTCTGTTAAGTTTGTTGAAATTTGTTGTATGTTCAGGATATGGTCTATTATGATCTATATTCCATGAGTATTTTAAAGGGAGGTATATTCCACTGTTGTTGGCTGGCATGGCCTGTAAAGGATTAGATTATGTTGGTGTTGTTGACATCTTCTTTATTCTTGTTTATTCTGACTTATTTTTCTATCAATTTTTCAAAGAGGATTGTTGACTTCTCCAAGTATAATTGTTAATTTATCTATTTCTCTTTCAGTTCTATCAGTTATTGTTTCACATATTTTGAAGCTCAGTTGTTTAGTGACTAAGCATTTATGATTGCTATGTCTTCTTGGTGGATTGACCCCTTATTGTTATATCATGTTATATTCTCTGATAATAGTCTTTGCTCTGAAGTCTGATTTATCTGATATTAATATAGCTATTCCTGCTTTCTTTTGATTAATATATATGCATATATCCTTTTCCATCCTTTTACTTTCAACCTATCCAAATAATTATATTTGAAGTAAGTTTCTTGAAGATACCATATAATTGGATTGTGTTTTTATTCCATTCTTACATATTTGGTCTTTTAATTGGGCACATTTAATGTATTTATACTGTTTGATATGTCAGGGATTAAACCTGCCAAAATATTTTTTGTTTTCTATTTTTTTACCTCTGTTTTGTTTGTTTTATTTCCTGACTTACTGTATTTACTTTAACACTTTTAAGATTTCCTTCTGATGTACTTATAGCATTTTTAGTGTATCCCTTTGTAAAGTTCTTTAGTGGTTGATCTAGGTGGTGCATTGCGTATATATAACTTATCATAGTATCTTAGCATTGACATTGTATCAGTTTAAATGAGGTGTAGAAATCCCAGCTCCCTTTACATATCTTTAAACTCCCCATTTATAATTGTCTTAAATATTTCCTTTATATACTTTTAGAACCACATCAGACAAAGTTATAATTTTACTTGAGCCATCAAACATAAATCAATTGGAGAAGAAAAGTCTATTGTATTTACTCATATTTTTGCTAATCATGTGCTTTCTGTGTTCTAATGTTCCAAGATTTCTTTTATCATTTCCTTTATGTTTAGAGAACTTGGTTTAATGATTCCTTTATAGTAGGTCTACTAAAGACAAATTCTCTTAGTTTTCCTTCACCTGATAATTTGATTACTTTGTCATTCCTGAAGGATATTTTCATTAGATATAGGGTGCTAAGTTAACAATTCTTTCTTTTTTCAGCATTTGAAAAAAGTTATGTCATGTCTTCATGGTCTCCATGATTTCTTATGAGAAATCCTTTGTCATTTGAATGTTCTTTCTTCTATTGCTAATGTGTCATTTCACTTTTGCTTCTTTGAAGATAGTTTTCTCTCTTTAATTTTCAGAAGTTTGACAATGATGTGCCTTGATGTTGATTCCTTTGTGCCTCTGACTCTCCATTCAGTTTTCTTGGTTTTTTTTTTTTTACTCCATTTTTTCTTTGTTGTTCGTACTGGGTAATTTGTTTTATTCTATCTTCATGTTCACAGATTATTTCTTCTGTCTCTTCCATTCTGCTGCTAAATCTATGCATTGAGCTAGTTTTATATTGGTTATTGTATTTTTCAGTTCTAAATTTTTCTTTTATTTCTTTATCTTTTCTATTTCTTTGCCGTTAGTCTTTTTTCCTTTTTTTCGAGCATATTTATAAATGCTTCTTGAAGCATTTTTATAATAGCTGCCTTAAAACCTCTGAGATAATTCTAACATCTTTGTCATTTTAGAGTTGGCATCTATTTATTATCTTCAATCAGTTTGCAATCTTCATGGCTCTTTTTTAAATTGAAATCTATATATTTTGTGAGACTTTGGATGTTATACAAATATATTTTAGATGGTTTCTTCTATCATTGTTTTGGCAGAGAACATGGAGACTGGTGGAGCACTGCCTCATTGCTTCCAGGTGAAGGTAGATGTCCATGTTCCTCACTTGGTTTCATTGATACCTGAAAAAGTACTCCTCACTACTACTAGGTAAGGGTAAGAGCTACAACTTCTAACTAGGTCTTCACTTATATCTCCCTGGCTAGAGAGAGGTAGGATTACTTTATTACTGCCCCCACCTGGTCACAACTTACACTGTGTGTGAAGGAAAGGCTTTTTACCACCAGGCAGTGATAAAAGTTCAGGGCTTTCACTGAGCCTTCTCTGAGTTCACTGTTGGAGATTGAATCATATGCCCTACAAAATACATGTTCAGGTCTCAACCCCATGTCCTGTGGTTGTGAAACCATATGTAAATGCCACCTTGGAAGATGTTTTTAGCCAAGGTGTGCCCAAACTGAATGAGGCGGGCCTTAATCCAATATGGCTAAAGTCCTAATAAGAAATGAAATTGGACACAGGAAGAGAAGACAAAGAGAGCAGCCAGGGAAGTCAATGGAATCTGCAAGAGACAGGAAGATGCCACCATGTGCATTGCCATGTGACAGAAAAGCCAAGGACCAAGGATCACTGGCAAATCAGCCCCAGAATGCCACAGTATTCAGGGATAAAGCATTGCCTTGCTTATGCATCTATTTGGACTTCTAGCTTGAACACTGAAAGCCAATAAATTCCTTTTGCTTACGCCAACCAATTTTATGGTATTAGTTGTAGCAGCTAGGAAACTAAGACATCATCCCAGTTGGTTTCTTTTGGTACCTCATTACAGCCTGGTGAGGGTGAAAACCTAGTCTCCATTTGACCTTTGCTGACATGGGTGAGATTTGGAGGGCAAAGTTTCTTCTCTGGGGTTTGGCAGCAGTGGAGTGGTTATTCTCTAAACATTTTCTATATTTCTAGGTTTTATCTATCCTGATCTTTTTTCTAGAAAGAGTTAGCTTTGGCTAGGGCTTTTTTCTGCACTTTTTGTCATGTCTGGTTTGCCAGCTTCTTCAGCTCCAAGTTTTGGGTATATGAAACAAAAAGAAAACCCACAGAACTCATCATTTGTTACTAATTGGATCTAGCTCTCCAGCAGGTCTGTTTTCTTCTGTCCATCTTTCAGAATTTTCTTATGTTTATTTTATATACAATATCTAGGATTTTTAATTGTATTTAATGGGAGGAATAGGGAAAAGCATGCTTACTCCATCTTCCAAAAAGGAAAGTCTGGTGACTTGCTTAAGATTAGGCTAGATTAGGGTATAGTCCCCAATTATTCAAACCCTGAGCTAGATAAAACTTTTAAGGGATTTTGCAGATGGAATTAAAGTATCTAATCAATTGACTTTAAATTAAGGATATTATCGTGGAGTGGGATGGTGGGGTAGGCTGAGTTAATCAGTTAAAAGTGAGATTATCCTGGGTGGATTTGTCTTAAACTGTTGGAAGGCCTTAACACAGAGCCAAGGCTTTCCCTAGAGAGAGAAGGGATTTTTGCCTATAGGAAAATGCTTTAGCCCATGCCTGTGGAGTGCCAGACTTCTTGTGATCTTTTCTTTTAGATTGCTTGTGAACAAAAACTTTAGCCTGTTCCTCCTGCAGTGCGTCAATCTGCTTATGATCTTCTTTTCTTCATGTCCAGCTCCGCAGACTTTAGGCTTGCCTACCAGCCCCCACAATTACATAAGCCTATTGCTTGTAATAAATGATATAGATACAGATATATCTAATCCAGCATAGAAAATGGTTAATACATCATGACCAAGTGAAATAGATCCCAAGAATGGAAGGCTGGTTTAATATTAGAAAATCAATGTAATTTACTGCACTAGGAAAAGGATAAAAATCACAAGATCACATCAATAGAAACAAAGAAATTATATAATCTACCTATATATATTTATATAACCAATATAATCTATTGGCTATGCTTCTATGGTGAACTCTGAATGATCTATTTCTTAAAATAATTTTCTTTACAAATTAGATTAAAAAATGTGTTAACCACATATATGAGAGTCTGTTTCTGGACTTTCTATATCAATACCAATACCATCCAATATCAATATAATGTGAGCCAAGAATGCAAGCTAAATATGTAATTTTCAATTTTCTAGTAGCCAATTAAAAAAATAAACAGGTGAAATGAATTTTAATAATACATTTTAATAACCCAATGTATTCAAATATTATCATTTGAACATATGATTAATATAAAAATTATTAATGATATACTTAACATTTTTATTTTTCTTCCAAGTATTTGAAATCTGGTATGTGTGTTATACTTACAGCACATTTCAATCTCGACCAGTCACATTTTAAGTTCTTAGTAGCCACATGTAGCTAGTGGCTACTGTATTGAGCAGCATAGCCTATATGTTCCATTGATTTATTTGTCTATCCAAATACAAATACTAATTTAAGTTACTCTAAATTTATAATAAGATTCAAGACTTAAAATGAAGTCTTTCAAGGTCTTCGAATTTCTTATTTTTCAAAATAATTTTAGTTACTCTAGATCCTTGTTTTAAATTTCCATATATTTTTAAAATAGCCTGCTGATAGTTTTATTAATATTGCATTGAATTTATAAATCAGTTTGGAGAAAAATTGTTATTTTAATAATACTAAACATTTTCATCCATAAACAAGTGATATATCTCCTTTTATTTAGGTCTTCAATAATTTTTCTCCACAATGATTAGTCTACTTCAGGGTAGTGTACATGTCTACACTATAAAATTATTTATCAGATGTATTTCTAGGTATTTCATTAAATAACAACCTTGAATTTCTGGGGTATTTTCCACTTGGACATGATGTATTAGCCTTTTTCTATGTTGCTGGATTCAAATTTGCTAAAATATATTTTAAGAATTTTGCTTTCTTTTCTTGCAATGTCTTTTGCCAGTTTTTATATCAGGGTAAGGTTGGCCTCATAAAACAAGTTGGGAAATATTACTTCTTCCATTTTCTGTGAGTCTGTGTAAGATTGGTAATGTTTCTCCCTCATAAGTTTGATGGAAATTAAATGTGAAACCATCTTCACCTGTAATTTTCTTTGAGGAAGCTGTTTTAAAATTTCAAATTCACTTTCCTTAATAGTTATAATGCTATTTGAGTTTTCTTAATCCCTTTTGTATAAGTTATGATAAATTATGTTTTACAAGGAATTTATTGATTTTACCTAAAACCAATTGGCAAAGTATTGCTCCTAACTTTGTCCCATTATAATTTATCACCAGTAGATCTGTAGTAATCACTTATCTTTTATTATTTGCATAAGTAATTTGTATCTTTTTTATTTTTCTCTGATCACTTTTGCTAAGGTTTTACCAATGTATTAATATTTTCACAGAATCATTATTGTTCATTATTGTTTTCTATTTTCTATTTTATTGATTTCTGATTTTATCTTACTATTTCCTTCTAGTTACTTTGAGTTTAATGTTTTCCCTAGATCCTTAAGGTGGAAGTTTAGCTTATCAATTTTTAAGTAACGCCTATTGTGTTAGTGTTGGGTATAGTATTCTATAAATGTCTGTTAGGTCAACTTGGTTTATAAGTTTGCTCAAGTTTTCTATGAACTTACTGATTTTCATTGATTGTTCTGCAATTATCCAAAAGTAATTGTTGAAATCTCCAAGTATAATTCTGAATTTGTCTATTCCTTATTTTCAGTTTTTGCTTCATATAGTTTGATACTCTAAGCATTAGAGGAATGCTGCACTGAACAACTTTAGAAGGCACCCCTCATATCAAATAAAATACGTCTGTGTCAGCCATTTACATTCTAGTATTCCCTTGGAGTTCCACAATCCTTGTGCCTCTGAAAGTTTGCTTGTTTGTTAAGTTTTCCTAAACTGATATTTTTGTTATTTATTTGTGCTACATTTTTGGTAATTGTTCTAGAATTTACAATATGATGTTTTAAGTTTACATAATTCATCTTTAAATAGTATTACATTACTTCAAGAACAACGTAAGACCCTTATAAAAGTTTAATTCCATTAACACCTCTCTACCCTTCGTGTTCTTTTTGTCATGTATTTCATTTTCTGGAGCTTTGTTAATGTGTCTTCACATTCTCTGGTGAATTTTAAAAGCATGATTTTGTATCTTATTCAGAGTGCCTTCATTCTTAATGATGGAGTAACGGTTTCTTGCAACTTTCTACCTGCTATCCAGAAGTGGAAGTGTCAACAGACTTTTTAGAGATGCTCCCTTATCAACAGAAATCCATACAAAAAAACACCAAAAAAAACACCTCAAGAATGTTTATAGCAGTGTCATTTATAACTGCTGAAATCTGGAAATAACCCAACGGTCCTTTTGTAGAAAATTAGAAAAATAATTTGTGGTAGAATCTCACTAAGTGAGATAAAGATAACAGAAACAAGAGAATTGATACCGTATGATACCTTATATAAAATTGAAAAGCAGGCCAAATTAATCTATAGTATTAGAAGTCAGAATAGAATATACATTGGAATGAGGTGGGGGCAAGTAATGACAGGGAAGGGCAAAGAAGGGAGCTCCTGGGATGCTTCTAACAGTGTACTTCTGGGGGGTATTATGTGAAAAGTCATCCAGTTGCATACTTGAAATCCTTTACATAGAAAATGACCCAGAATCCCAGAAAACAGAAAGTGCTTCATTCCATTACCTCCCACAACAGAACAAATGGAAGTCAGGCTACAATGGCAAGCCAACTTTAAGTGCTTATGAAGCAAAAATTCACCTGGGATAAGATGTGGCGATGTCAACTTCATGGTTTTGTTTTCCAAGGGCCTGTTCTGTGTCAGTCTCTGGAGATAAATGAAAAGGCTACAAATTATTCTCCAAAGGAGTTTGCTCTCTTTGGTGGTGCAGGGAGATACAGACATATTTAAAATCACAGTCCCCAGCCTCAACTATCTTTCCTTTATAATCTTCACATTTTCCAACAAAATCTTGTCCATCATATAATTTCCACTTCCATCTATATTTTAAGTATTACAAAATCTATAAGTCTTGCCAAAACTTCTCTCTTGGAATTACAACCTATATATCCAACTGTATAGAAGGTAGTAATATCGGGATGTCTCACAGACAACTGCAGCTCAACATGTACAAAGATGAAGTCATAATTTTTCATTCCAAATCTGCTTTCCTTCTGTAGGCCCCAAATTGATACATGCGTTTCCTGAGTTATCTTTCTAAAATTTGATTTAGATCACTTGATAGCACTGCTTAAAACTTCTATATTTTACTAGTTTATCTCAATATTTAAGCTGAATTTTTCCACTTGCTATTCCCTAAAATGATAATGCTCTTTCTCCAGATTTCTACATTGCTTGCTCATTCATTTCCTTCAGGTCCCTGTTTAAAGTTTGCTTTATTAAAGAGGGTTTCTCTACCCTCTTGAATAATAGCAACCACCTTTTCATCTTTGCCCTCCTCATCGTTTCATGGCACTTAATCATCACATAGTTTGTGTGTATGTGCATGTGCATACATGTGTTTATATCTTTTATTTATTCCCATATACCTCCAGCAAAATGTAAACTCCTTGAGTTTACATTTTGGTAGAGGTTCACAAAATGTAACATGTAACTTTTTCACAAGCATATCTCCAATACCTAGAACAGTTTTGTCACATATTAGGCCCTTAATGATTATTTTTGAATGAAGGAACGAAAAGGGGCGGGTGGGTAAACCATCCCAGCCAAGACTATTTCTTCTTTTAATAGGAACATAAAACCTTTCCTTAGAGATCCCTGGAAAAACTGTCTTTTTTGTATCTTTGGCAAAAAAAAAGTGCATTACATGGCATCCATACTACAAGACATTTTGAGAAACTAAGTTTTAGACTTTTTTCCTCTATAGTTAAAGGAAGAAAATGATAAGGTGGCTGGGAGTGGATTTTGGTGTCCCCCACTCCAATCCCATTCTGCACCTAACTGATACTTGCTATGATATCTCCCCCAACCACCTCCTCTCTAATGTCCATTTCAGGTTCTTTTGCCAAATATGTTCATAAAACTATTTTTTTCAGTAATGACACTGTATTATTAGTCAGGTTTTTCCAGAGAAATATATATATAAATTTATATTATTTATTTATATAATATAATATAATTTCTATAAGAATTGGCCAATTTGACCAGAGAATTGGCAAGTCCAAAGTTCATAGACCATGCTGCAAGTTGAAAATTTGATGGTGATGTTGAATTCCCCAGGAGAAGCTGGTTGGCTCAAGTAGAAATAGAAATTTTTTTTTCTGACTGCTGAAGTCTTCAATTCTCCCTTTAAAGCCTCCAACTGATTGGATGAGGAGACTCCTCCCATTGCTGAAGGCAATTTCTTTTACTGATTGAGATGTGATCAGATGCAATCAACTGACTAATTATTTAAATCCATCTATGAAATACCCTTACAGTAACAATCAGACTAATGCTTGTTTGACCAAACAACTGGACACATAATCTAGCCAAATTGATACATGAAATTAACCATCACAGACACTTACATCAGCCCTTTCTGTTCCTTCTTCCTGAAATGATCGTGCCCAGATTTTGACCTGGATGATGTCTTCTCAGCTCATGTTCAGGAAGCCTTTCTTTCCATCCTTTGGAAAATACCCAACTACTCCTGTCTTAGTTTGCCAGGCATGTTATAGCTAATGCCATAGTCTTGGCTTAAACAACAGGAGGTTATTGTCTCAGTTTTGGAGGCTAGAAGTCCAAAATCAAGGTATTGACAGGCCATGGTTTCTCTGAAGTCTATAGTGTTCTGGTGCTGGCCCAATATACCTCCATCCCATGGTGATCTATCTCCTTCTGTCTCCTCCTCTGGCTCTACTGCTGCTGCTCAGGTGCCTGTCTCTTTCCATGTTTCTTCTTATAAGGACTCCAGTCATATTGAATTAACCTTGATTCAACTTGGCCTCATCCAAATAGGATCTTCAAAGATCCTACTTACAAATGTGTCCACACCAACAGGGCCAGGGTGCCAGGGTGAGGACTTGAATATGTCTTTGTGGGGGACATGATTCAGTCTTCCATACTTCTCTCCTCCAGTGTGGTCACTCTTGATCCCATTGATTTCCTTTCTTTTTAATACTTATTGATCACTGAAATTATTTATTCATGAGTTTATTTTCTGTTATTTTTCACTAGAGTATAATATTGTTGTAGTAGAGTATTTTTCTGCCTTGGACCTCAGGATCTAAAATAAAGTGAGACCTTCGAAGAAACTAAGGTTTCTTGTGGTTCCCAGAAGTCAAATTTTAAATAGATATTAGTAAATAAACCAATAGCAAGTTGTATGATATCATGAGTGGTTTTACTTCCCTCCAAATAAATGGTTGAGTAACATGAGTTCAAGGGCTTTTCCAAACCAAAGTCCAATAATAAACATTTAGGGTTAGAGAACATCAAAATCTAGGGCTATGACAACTCTTTGATTATACCAAATGCCATTGAGTGTACATTTTTTATAAATTGTGTGGTTTATGTACAAAAAAATAATAGGATGGTTTAGGGGGAAATACACCATATATAAGATATGGACTATAGTTAATAGTAATACTTTGACGATGCTCTTTCATAATTTCTTATGTTTCACAAAAATGCAAGGTGTTGGTGGTGTATGGAAGCCCTGAAGTTACCTTAATTTTTCTTCCCCTAAGTATGAAAACAGAAATTTTTGCTTCAAAAATCTAATTCTGAAGTCACATTATAATTGGCTAATTTGAGCAATGGGCTGGGATCTTAGTGGTTGAGAATGCTAGGCAAATCTGATGCTCTCAATCTTTTTGATCCAGTTTATCATACTCTAATGAGGGGCAAATAATGACATTATTCCAGAGGAAAACTTGGAGTAAGTCTGACAAAATGTAACATCAACAGTAGATTCCAAATTGAGTGGCTAACAAACCCTGCCCTTAGAACATCTTTTTATCTTTAACCCCAGATAAATGTTCCTGATTCTAAAAAGCTGCATGGTCCTAAGAACACCTGATGCCCCCTGAGAACTTCGAAGCCACCAGTGCCTCAGAAATGGTAGAACCATAGGGTTCCTTTGTGCTCAACTACCTCATTATAATGGTCACCAAAAAATTTATTAAATGTGTTCTTTCTAAACCCCAGCTTCCCCAATTTATAGATGCAGATCTCAAGGGCAGCCCCTCTCCCACACTTGCCCAATAGCCACGGAAACCCTGGTTGTCAACTACAAACTAGCATCCATTAGAGTCCTAGGAATTCCTGCTGGAGTTACTATAGGGCTCTCTTAAGAACCAAACTACTAAGGGCAAAAAGCAAAGCATAGATTAATCCATGTAGTCCTTTCCTGCCTACAATAAGGAGAGGAAGACGAGGAGGAGAGTAGGGAAGAGGAGAAGGAGGGAAGAGAAGGAGAAGTAGGAAACAGGAGAACCACTTAGAGAGATACATGGGACTAGAAGGGCCACCACCTACTTCTGGGGGATTATTACCCTCTCTCCTAATCTTTTAAGACCAATTAAACTGAAGCCTAATTTGAAATTCTCCTCTTTTCAAGTATCTTTACCTCCTTCCAAGCTCAATTAAGTGTGTGGTCCTTTAAACCATTTTTAATTGTTAGCAAATATTTCTATTTAACAATCATACTTTTCTGTTTTGTCTCTGTAACTAGACCTTTACACTCTCTCTCTCCCTGGATAGGATGTGATACGGTTCTGGGATCACAGAACGTTCTCCATGAAGATTTGCTTGTTCATTGTTGGACTAATGGACTGATTGTCTTTCACCTTCTGGGTGAACCTCTATTATACCTAGGGATCTGCTTTTGTTTCTTAGTGTCCCATTGCCACACCCCACCCCCAACACAATATCTCAAAGTGAACAAACACCAAATTTAGATTTCCATGTCCAAATTTTAAATATCTTGGGGAAGGGCAGAAGGGCAGAAAAGATAAAACATTAGTTTTTGGTATGTCTCTGTATGGATTTCATATATTGGAATGTGTTCTCCAGAGACTTTTAGCCAATGAATCAAAAGATCTGAAGTTCATTCATCAGAAGAATGCTAACCCCTTTCTACCACCTTAGCTTCAGTACCAGAGCTCTCAGGAAGAATTAAATTATCTCCTTTCCTCCATACACCTTTAATACTTTGGGGAAGTATCTCAGTGTTCTTGTGGCAACTTATTTTAGAAATAAATCAATAAATAGGTAGATTGTTTTCTGTTCTTGCCATCAGCAATAAAAGAATCAACTTCATTTTTCAACCAGATGTTCTGGTTATTCAAGCAAGGAAGGAAAACAAAGACTTGGGGGGAAAACTTGAAAAGGATACATACTTTTTATAAGGACTTGGGTACATTATTCTGAAACTTGTCCTGGCCCAAAGCAGCTTCTCAATAAACACTATTGACTGAGGTAGATTTTCAAAATATTTATTTTTGGTAAAAGTGTCTTAGTGCCAAGATTTATGATCATCTCTACTGTGCCTGAAGTTTTTACCACACATTGTTCAAAATTATTATCCTTAATATCATTTAAATAATGTGAACCAGTAGCCTTGACAGTAATTTTTGAGTGCACCAAAATTTCCAGTTTGCAACCCTAATCCTTTTATTTCCGTACCTCTCAGCTTACATAACCACCCATCAATAGTTTGTCAGGCTCATCATGAGCTTTTGTGGTGAAATACTGTGTAGGAATCCAATTCTTATCCAACTGCAGTCAATGGGGCAAAGCTCAGATGGTGATGGCCTGCTAGTAATTAACTTGCACTCCTGGAGGTGATAGAAGGAAACAAAGACAGACAAATGGTCTATGTCCTCCACTGGGACTTCTGCCTGTGAACCTTACATGATTGAGCTCTTTCAGGCTGGTTTATGGTGAATCTTACCTTTAGGCTGGAAGAGCTGAGGCGCTAATCCATTAATATTCACCACATTTATAATCTGCATTACTCTTAGTGGTTCTCTCCTCCTATTTGGCAAATTCTTCATTTTCATGGTTGCTTCTCCCTGAATGAACACAGACCTCTGTCCTCAGCTTGCAAACAGACTCAAAGGGCCTATCTTCTCTGAGATCACTTCAAAGAACAGTCTCAATTCTAAGATCATGAAGCACCCCACTCACATCCAGCCTTCCTAGAGCTCAAAAGAGAGTGTGCCATAGATGTAAATTTTGGTGGTGTTTTTTTCCACATATATGAAAAAAATTTCATCGATGTTGAGATTAGCTAAATTCAGCCAGACATAGAAATATTATGAAGTTGTAGAAATGTCTCTAGAATACTCCCCTCCCAAAATTCCTTCCCTGTTTCCTTCATTTCAGTATCTCCTACTTAAGTGGCCACTGAAATGATGAGGCCCTAGCCTTTCCTGCACGCAGAAACAGTCTAATTATATCATGCACATGATTACATTAGTCACTGTGTTATCTATTTCTAAACTGCCTTCGTTTTTAAAACACAACATAAATCTGACCTTTCCAAATTGTGCCTGAGAAAAGCAACTGAGAGAAAAAGAAATTTCCTCTCAGGTTTTCTTCACTGTTCATTTCTCCTCTAGGGTTTTGTCTCACTTATTCCTAGTGGTTCCACTCCTCCTTCCCCACTGGGATGCTTGATGCCCATTCTTCCCGATCCAAGTGTACAAGAGGATTACTGGATATTCATAGCACAGCAGAGGCACACTCAGGCCCTCAACAAAACCTTACCAAAAAGTAATATGAAAAACATAAAAGAAAGTGAGTGCAGAAAGTATAGATAACTTAAAGGTAGTCACGTTTCCAACATAGTTTTTTAAATAAAATTCTATTGAAATATATCATTCATATGTGAATATACATAAACAATAAATGTATAGTAAAAGTTGTGAACTCACAAAACAAGCATGCATAACATCATAACGGGGTCCCATACTACACTTCACCACCAACATGATGCATTGCTGTGAAACATTTGTTACAAACTATGAAAGAGCATCGTCAAAATGTTACTACAAATTATAGCCCATATCTTACATTTGGTAGATTTTCCCCCCAACACACCCGATTATTAAACCCTGAATTAGTATCATATACTTACTATAGTTCATGAGAGAACATTCTCATATTTGTTCTGTTAACCACAGTCCATCTTCCGCCACAAGGTTCCCTGTGTTATACAGTCCCATGCTTTGTATGCTCCATTCAAAGTGTACACTCAGTGGCTCTCATTTTCATCTCAGAGTTGTGCTGTCATCACCTCAGTCAATTTTAGAATGTTTTCATTGCTCCAAAAGGAAGAATCCCATACCCACTTATACCTGCCAATTGTTGTCCCTTAGAATTGATATAATGACTTCTTCACCATTGCTGCAAAAATATTACAATATTACTGTCAACTATCATCCATAAGTTAATTAGTTGTAATTTTCCTGTGTATCATATTCTTAACACTTTGCAAAAGAACATTCTTATATTTATACTATTAGACATAATCTTTATCCACCACTGAAATCACTATGTTATACATTCCTTAGATTATTCTCTAACTTCCTTTCAATTGACATTTATATCCACAGACTACCCCTTTCAGCCACAATCACATTTGTATATCAGGAGTGTTAGTTATACCCACAATAATGTGTTACCATCAACTCTATTCATTTCCACACTTTTACAATTAACCTTATTAATTATGCTACATACATTAAGCATCAGCTCCCATCCTCAACCCAAATTCTACCTCCTAGTAACCTATACTCTAGTGTTTACCTCCGTGAGTTTACTCATCTTATTTAATTCATATTAGTGAGAACATATAATATTTGTCCTTTTGTGTCTGGCTTATTTCACTCAACACAATATCCTCAAGGTTCATCCATGTTGTCATATGCATGCCGATTTCATTTCTTCTCACAGATGAATAGTATTCCATTGCATGCATATACCACATTTTGTTTATCCATTCATCGGTTGATGGACATTTGGGCTGGTTCCATAGTTTAGCAATTGTGACTAATGCTATGCACATCGGTGTGCAAATGTCAGTTCATATCCTTGCTTTCAGTTCTTCTGAATATATTCCTAATAATGGGATTGCTGATCATACGGCAGTTCTATATTCAGCTTTGAGATACTGCCAAACTGTCTTCCACAGAGGCTGCAACATTCTACATTCCCACCAAGAGTGAAGAAGTGTTCCTATTTCTCCACATCCTCTCCAGCACTTGTAGTTTTCTGTTGTTGTTGTCTTTTAATGTAATGGCCATTCTATAAGGTGAGAAATGGTATCTTGTTGTAGTTTTGATCTGCATTTCCCTAATAGCTAGTGATATCAAACCTTTTTTTATGTGCTTTTTGACCATTTGTATTTCCTTTTTGGAAAAATATCTATTCAAGTCTTTTGCCCATTTTTTAATTGAGTTGCTTATTTTTAAATTGTTGAGTTGCATGATCACTTTATATAACATGGATATCAAACACATTATCATATGTGGTTTCCAAATATTTTCTCTCATTGTATAGGCTGCATTTTTATTTTCTTGACAAAGTCTTCTGATGAACAAAAGTGTTTAATTTTGAGGAGATCTCATTTATCTATTTTTTTCTTTTGTTGCTTATGCTTTGGGTGTAAGGTTTAAGAAACTAGCACCTACCACAAGATCTGGAAGATGTTTCCCTACATTTTCTTCTAGTTTTGTGAATGTAGCTTTTATATTAAGGTTCTTGATCCATTCTGAGTTCATTTTTTAAATATATTTTTATTGAAGTATATCACTCATACATGAACATGCATAAAAAATAAGTATATAGTAAAGATTGTGAACCTACAAAATAAACATACATAACATCATACAAGAGTCTCATACATCACCCCTCCACCAACACTTTGCATTGTTGTGAAACATTTGTTACAAACTATGCAAGAGCATCATCAAAATATTACTACTAACTATAGTCCCTATCTTACATTTGGTGTATTTCCCCCGCAACCCACCTTATTTTTTTTTACAGAGGTTTTTATTACAGAGGTTGTGAACTTGCAAAACAATCATACACATGTGTAGAATTCCCATACAACAACCCTTCACCAACACACTACACCATGGTGGAACATTTGTTACAGATTATGAGATAATATATCAGACTATTACCACCAACTGTGGTCCATAGCATACATTTGGCACACTTTTTCCATATACCTCCATTATCAACACAGTACATCTTTGGCATTGATGCAAGAATATTAAAGTATTGCTGTTAACTACAGTCTATAGGTCATACCAATTGTAGTTTTCCCATGCTTCTCCAGATTCCCACCACCCTGCAATAGTGATGTACATCTGCTCTAGCTCACAGAAGGACACTCTTGCATTTGTACGCTCAACCACAATTCTCATCCATCTCTGGGTTCACTGTGTTATTCAGTCCCTAGTTTATTCTTTAGCTTTCTTTCAATTGGCATTTACTTCCTCAGACTACCCTTTTTAGCCACAATCCCATTTATAAACCAGTGGCTGCTCAATATAATGTGTTAACATCAACTCTATCCATTTCCACACTTTTACAATCAAGTTAATTAAAGCTTCTACATACGTTAAGCATCAGTAGTTCTTCTCAACCCTCCTCTTATCTCCTAATAACCTATACTATGGGTTTTAACTCCCTGTGTTTATTCTTTGTACTTAGTTCATATTAATAAGACCATGCAATATTTGTCCTTTTGTGTCTGGCTTACTTCGCTTAGTATGATGTCTTCAAGATTCATCCTTGTTACCACATGTGTCCCAATTTCATTTCTTCTTACTGCAGCATAGTATTCCATCATATGTATATACCACATTTGTTTATCCATTCATTGGCTGATGGACACTTGGGTTGTTTCCATCTTTTGGCAGTTGTGAATAATGCCGCTATGAACATCGGTGTGCAGATGTCTGTTTGTGTCACAGTTTTTAGTTCTTCTGCATATATTCCTAGTAGAGGAATTGCTGGATCATATGGCAGTTCTATATTTCACTGCCTGAGGAACCGCCAAACTGTCTGCCACAGAGGCTGCACCATTTTACATTCCCACCAACAGTGAAGGAGTGTTCCTATTTCTCCACATCATCTCCAACACTTATTGTTATCTGTTTTTTTTAATAATGGCCATTCTATGCAGTGTTAGATGATATCTCATTGTTGTTTTAATTTACATTTCCCTAATAGCTAGTGATATTGAACATTTTTTCATGTGCTTTTTGGCCATTTGTACTTCCTCTTGGGAGAAATGTCTATTTAAGTCTTCTGCCCATTTTTTAATTGGATTGCTTGCTGTTTTACTGTTGAGTTGTATGATCTCTTTATAAGGGGTTTGGAAATCAAACCCTTACTGGATATGTGGTTTCCAAATATTTTCTCCCCTTGAGTGGGATGCCTTTTTACCCTCTTGATGAAGTCCCTTGAATCACAAAAGTGTTTAAGTTTGAGGAGGTCCCTTTTATTCATGTTTTCTTTCATTGCTTGTGCTTTCGGTGTAAGGTGTAAGAAGCTACCACCTACCACCAGGTCTTGAAGATGTTTCCCTACATTTTCTTCTAGGAGCTTTATTGTGCTTACTTTTATATTTAGGTCTTTGATCCATTTTGAGTTAATTTTTGTATAAGGTGTGAGATAGGGGTCTTCTTTCTTTTTTTGGCTATGGATATCCAGTTCTCCCAGCACCATTTGTTGAATAAACCATTCTGTCCCAGCTGGGTGGGTTTGACAGGCTTGTCAAAAATCACTTGGCCATAGATGTGAGGGTCAGTTCCTGAACCATCAATTCAGTTCCATTGGTCTGTGTGTCTATCTTTATGCCAATACCAGGCTGTTTTTACCACTGTAGGTAGGTACTATGACTTAAAGTCTGGAAGTGAGAGTCCTCCAACTTCACTTTTCCTTTTTAAGATGTTTCTGGCTATTCGGGGCCTCTTACCCTTCCAGATAAATTTGGTAATTCTGTTTTCCAATTGTTTAAAAAATGCTGGTGGAATTTTTATTGGGATTGCATTGAATCTGTGTATCAATTTGGGTAGAATTGACATCTTAATGATATTTAGTCTTCCAATCCATGAGCATGGAAAGTTCTTCTAATTATTTAGGTCTGTTTAAATTTCTTTTAACAATGAATTATAGTTTTCTGAATACAAGTGCTTTTCATCCTTGGTTAAGTTTATTCCTAAATATTTGATTCTTTTAGTTGTTATTGTAAATGGAATTTTTTCCCTGACTTCCTCCTCAGCTTGTGCATTACTAACGTATACAAACACCACTGATTTTTGCGTATTATCTTGTATCCTGACACTCTACTGAAATCATTTATTAGCTCTAGCAGCTTTGTTGCAGTTTTTTCGGAACTTTCTAGATATACAATCATATCATCTGCAAATAGTGAAAGTTTTAATTCTTCCTTTCTGGGTTGGATGCCTTTTATGTCTTTTTTTGCCTGATTGTTCTAGCTAGAACCTCTAGCACTGTGTTGAACAACAGTGGTGACAACGGGCATCCTTGTCTTGTCCTTAATCTCAATGGGAAAGCTTTCAGTCTTTCACCATTGAGTACAATGTTGGCTGTGGGCTTTTCATATATGGCCTTTATCATGTTGAGAAAGTTTCCTTCAATTCCTATTTTTTGTAGTATTTTTATCAAGAAAGGATTCTGTATTTTGTCAAATGCCTTTTCTGCATCAATCACTAAGATCATGTGATTTTTCTTCTTTGATTTATTAATGTGGTGTATTACACTGATTGATTTTCTTGTGTTGAACCAGCCTTGCATGCCTGGCATAAAACCCACTTGATCATGATGAATAATTCTTTTAATGTGTTGCTGGATTCAATTAGCAAGTATTTTATTGAGGATTTTTGCATCTGTATTCATTAGAGAAATGGATGTGTAATTTCCTTTTTTTGTAATATCCCACAGCCAACAATATTTAGTCTTCCAATCCATTAAAACAGAGTGTATTTCCATTTATTTAGGTCTTCTTTGGTTTCTTTTAGCAATGTTCTGTAGTTTTCTGAATACAGGTCCTTTATGTCCTTGGTTAAGTTTATTCTTTTATTTTTTTTTTTTCAA
>JAQZBX010019793.1:0-33502 GCA_029593785.1 Cabassous unicinctus
CTGATCCCAACTTTTGATTAGCGAATTTGGATCACTGCAGACTGACCCTGAGAGCAGTTATTGTTTTAACCCACAAAGGGAGCAACAGCCATTATTTCAAGCCTCCCTGGACTGAGGCAGAGGAACTGAAGAGTTATTAAAGACACAGGGCTTCCTCAGGGTTGTGGTGGACAGATAGCTGAAGGGCTGCATTTGCTGGGCAGGCCAGGAAAGCTTAGTTTTGCGGAGCTGTTGGATAAGTTTTTGGCATTCATCCTGACCTCCTCCACAGGACACTTTGGAGCTGGTTTGCACCTCCTTTGCAGATCCCTGGCCCTGTTTTGGCTAGAAAGTACCAAACTGAGAAAGTCCTCCATGGGGTGACCCTCCTTCCAGAATCTGCGCTTTAGGCAAAAGCAGCATGAGACAATGAAAGGAGTGTAAAAAACTATAGAGGTGGACTGTCTGGGACAAAGGCTTGCCAGTTTCAGATACCTGGGAGAGGGATGTTTGTCCCCTGGCAAACAGAGAGGACAACCAATCTCCTGTAAACAGAGGAACTCCAAAGCAATCAACAAGCAAAAGCCCAGGACAAGACAGAGGCCCAGTAAGGCAGGGAAAACCCTGCACAGTGCATTTGCCTTGGGCAGACATTCTTGATAGGAGCACAAGAAAATCTCTGTCTTATCACTAGCTGGCTACAAAACCAAGAAATAGACATTTAAGGGAATAAAGGCCAGAGTTAACATTTTTAAATATAAAAATGTACAGGATACAACAAAAGAGTACAAAACAAAGAAACAGTTAATGTTGGCCCATCCAAAGGAAGAGGAAAAAATACAGAAAATGCTAATGAAAAAGACCAAAATGTGAACATACCAAACAAAGCCTTTAAAAAAATGATCTCAAATTATCTTAAGGAAATGAAAGAAAGTACAGAGTAAGAACCACAGGCTATCAGGAAAACAACGAATACACACTATGAGAGTCTTATGAGAGTAAATACATAGACATTTTAGAAAGGAACCAAACAGAACTACTAGAGTTGAAGACCACAATAACTCAAATGAAAAACTTCCAAAAGCATTTTCAACAACAGATTGGAGCTGGCAGAAGAAAGAATCAGTGAACCTGAAAGCAAGACACTTGAAATAAGTCACACTGAGGAGGAGAAAGAAAAAAGAAATATTAAAAGACTAATACAGCTATGGGACACCATCAAAGCATACCAATATATGTATCATGGGAGTCCTAGAAGAAGAAAAAGAAAAAGGGGCAGAAGAAATAGTCAAAGAAATAATGACAGAGAACTTTCCAAGCTCAGCAAAAGATATCACACCCAAGAAGCTCAGGGAACACCAATAAGGGTAAACATGAAGAAGAATACACCCCATCATATATTGATTACTCTAGCTAATGCATAGGACAAGGAGGAAGTTCTGAAAGCTGCAAGAGAAAAGCAAAGAGTTACATACAAAAGAGTTCCAATTGGATTAAACACCGATTTCTCATCAGAAACCATGAAGGCAAGAAGGCAGTGGGCTGAAATACCTAAAGTGCTATAGGAAAACAACTGCAGGACAAGAATTTTATATCTTTCAAAAATGAGGGAGAGATTAAGACATTCTCAGATAAACAAAAGCTGAGGGAGTACATTCCCACTAGACCTGCCCTACAAACAATGCCAAAAGGAGTTCCTCAGACTGAAAGGAAAAGACACTAGACAGTGGTTCAAAGAAGCATAAAGAAATAAAGACCAGGGAAATGGATGTGGCTCAAGCGATTGGGCTCCTGTCTACCATATATGAGGTCTAGGGTTCAATTCCCAGGGCCTCCCGGTGAAAGGCAAACTGGCCCAAGCGGAGTGCTGGCCCGAACGGAGAGCTGGCGCAGCAAGATGACGCAACAAAAAGAGAGACAGAGGAGAGACAATAAGAGATGCAGCAGACCAGGGAGCTGAGGTGGTGCAAGAGATTGAGCGCCTTTCTCCCACTCTGGAAGGTCCCAGGATCGGTTCCCCGTGCCGCCTAAAGAGAAGACAAGCACAGAAGAACACACAGAGAGCAGACAGTGAACACAAAACAACAAGGGGTGGGGGGAGAAATAAATAAATAAATCTTAAAAAAAAAAAGAAATAAAGACCTATGGAAAGGTAATCATTCAGGTAATTATAAATGCAAATATTATTACATTGTATTGTTAGGTGTGTAGCTTCCCTTCTTACTTTCTACAGGTGCTAAAATGCAAATCGATAAAAAGTAATGATAAATCTATGTTTTTGAACATACGATGTACAGATTTAAGTGGTAAAAAGTACCAAAAAATGGTGGGGGCACGGAGGGGTATAGGAAAAGGATATGTACATGCTATCGAAGTTAAGATGGTATGAAACATAACAGGAAACCACAAGGAAAACAGATGAAAAATATAACCAGATATAAATAAGCAGGCACTATGGTACAACACAAGAAAGCAAATAAATATAAAAGTAAGCTTAACAGAAGTTGGGGACAAAAGAGGTATAAGATTTACAAAGGCTAAATAGCAAAACGACAAAAGACAATATTATCAGTAGTGACATTAAATGTAAATGGATTAAAGTCTCCAGTCAAAAGGCAAAGATTGGCAGAATGAATTTTAAAAATGCCCCAATTATTTGTTGTATGCAAAAACTCACCTTAAAGTCAAAGACACAAGTAGGCTAAGGATGAAAAGATGGAAAAATATATACCACGCAAGTAGTAAGCAAAAGAAAGCTGGGGTGGCTATAGTAATATCAGATAAAATATACTTTAAGTCAAAAACAGTTATGAGGGACAAAGATGGTCATTATATATTGATAAAGGGGTCAATTCAACAGGAAGATGTAACAAGCATAAATGTATATGCACCTGTATTAGTCAGCCAAAGGGTTGCTGATGCAAAATACCAGAAATTGGTTGGCTTTTATAAAGGGTCCTTATTTGGGATAGAAGCTTACAGTTACCAAGCCATAAAGCATAAGTTACTTCCCTCACCAAAGTCTGTTACCATGTGTTGGAGCAAGATGGCAGCCGATATCTGCCAAGAGTTCAGGCTTCCTGGTTCCTCTCTTCCTGGGGCTTGTTTCTCTTGAGGCTCAGCTGCTCTGCTGTCTCCACAAGGCCAGCTGTAGACTCTCAGGCAACCAGTTCTGTCTGTCTCTCTCCAGAGCTTGATTCTCTCCAGGCTCAGCTGCTCTGCATCTTTGTGTGCTTACTTCTCAGGGCTCCTGCATTAAAACTCCTACCTCCCTTCTCTGTGTTGCAGTTTCTCTTTGAGTCTCCACCCACCAAGGGGGCAGGGACTCAGCATGTTACTGACATGGCCCAATCAAAGCCTTAATCATTATTTAATCAAGTAAAGTGAAACCTCTGAATTCAATATAATCTAATACCCAGAGGAAAAGACCAGTTCACAAACATAATCCAATATCTACTTTTGGAATTCAAAAATAATATCAAACTGCTACATGCACCTAACAGGAAAGCCCCAAAATATATGAAGCAAATACTGACAGATTTGAAGGAAGAAACTGACAGTTTTACAATAATAGTAGGAGATTTTAATACACCACCTTCAATAATGGATAGAACATCTAATCAGAAGATCAGTAAGGAAGTACAGGACTTGAATGATACACTAACAAGACTTAAAAGACATATCTATAACACTGCACCCAAGGAAAACCGAATACACATTCTTCTCAAGTGCACATGGATCATTCTCCAGGATAGACCATACGTTGAGTTATGAAACAAGTCTCAATAAAATGAAAAATATTGAAGTCATACAATATATCTTCTCTGACCACTGCAAAATGAAGCTAGAAATCAATAACAGAGGAAGAAAGGGAAAAGTCACAAATATGTGGAAATCAAACAACATATATGTAAACAACCAATGGGTTAAATCAGAAGTGAAGCTAGGAAATATCTTGAGGTGAATGAAAATGAAAATACAACATATCAAAACTTATGGGATGCAGTGAAGGCAGTGCTAAAAGGGAAAATTTATAGCTCTAAATGCTTATATTAAAAAAAAGAAAGACTTCAAATCTTTCTTAAGATTTCCTGGAAGAAAAACTGGAAGAATTAGAAAAAGAAGAACAAACCCAAAGCAAGCAGAAGGAAGGAAATAACAAAGAAAGAAGGAAATGAAGACAGAAGGAAAGAAATAACAAAACAGACAAAAAAAAAAAAAAAAAAAAAAAAAAAAAAAATCAAAGCATATGAAAGCTCATAGAGAAAAATTAGAATAAGTTTTTCAGGGGCAGGAGGCAGGAGGAATGGGGAGTTAATACATAATGGGTGTTGGATTTCTGTTTGGGGAGATAGGAATGGAAGGTGGAGAAGGTACTACAATATTGTGAATGTGATTAATTCCACCGAATGGTTTGCTTGGGAGTGATTAGATGGGAAAGTTTATGTTGTACATGTTTCCACAATTAAAAAATGTTAAAAAGCAACTGAAGAGATAATAGCAATTAACTGCATTATACAACCCTGGATGGGATCTAACAAGAGAGAAGAAAAAGCTCAAAGGGACATTATTGGGGCATATGGAAAAATTGGAAAATAGACTTTAATGTTTTATCAATATTAAATTTCTTGAACTTGATAAGTACACTTAAGGTGGTTATATAAGTGAAAATCCTTGTTATTAGGAAGTGTTCATAGAGCATGATGTATACATCCTACACTCAAATGTTCAGAAAGTGGATTGATAAGACAAGCAAGAAGATAGAGAGAGAGAGTGAGAGAAAATGATATGACAAATGTGACAAAATGTTAAAAAGGTGGATCTGGATATCTGCAGGGCAAGGGGTATGCTGAAGGTCGCTGTATGGGATTTGAATTATTTTTGTAACTCTCTTGTAATTTTGAAAGTATTACAAAATAAAAAGTTTAAAAAAATGAAAAACTTACCATCAGAACTTGTGAGGACAAAGCTTTCTGCTTGAGTCTGTTTTTTAATTCCTAAACTTTTTGGAAACCAGTGAAGATCTATTGGGTAAATGTCATCAGGAAGTTTTACTATTTGACTTGTTTCACTTGTTAACAAGTTCCACTTCACTATTTGGTGATCATCACTACACGAATACAATTCTTCAGCAGTAGTCCAGCCAACACAGCTTACTAATTCCTGATGTGTCACCATGTTAAGGAGATATAAAGCACAAAAAAAGTCTTAAATTTTAATGAAAAAAATAATTTGCAGATACATATTATAAGAAGGAAGTAAAATAGGGTCAAACATTTTCAAGCTTTTAAAGGTATTTTTAACTTTATGACTTTGACATTTTTTTTCCATATAAAAGAAAATAAGCATTTATCACAATAGTTGTAAGAAGAATGGAAAGCAAGATAAGAAATCTATGTGTCAAAAGGGGAGGGCGGTGCTTACACGAAAATTGAAAAGTTAATACTCCATAAACAAGACCAAAAGATACACAAAAGACAGCCAACATACCAAAAATTATGAGTAGATGTATACTAAACTGTTAGGGGATTTGTGAGGCACAGAGGGTAACTATACTCTTTTTTATTACACATATCTTTATCATTTAAATTGTTAGAATAAGTATATATTAATCAAGTGTTAAAGATTGAAATCTACTAGTAAAATACCTGCTTGTAATATAATTTATATTGTATTTTATTATACACATTAAAATAATAATATGCCTAGGGGGAAAAAACCCATAGCTCAACAGCTGAAACTAAAATCTTACTAAACTTTTTGACATTAATTTCAGGAAATAATTGAATTACAATTTACTATAGCTACAAGGTGAATAGTGCTGGATGAGATATGAATCCTAAAATTTTACTATGTATAACCTATTTGTGTGGCCTTTGCTTATCAAGATGATTTCTATAGAGGTTGAGATGCTCAAGAAGCCCTCACTTCATCCAACAGGACAGGCTGCTTAGCCTAGCAGAACTGTGTACCTAAAGAAGGCATTTCAGTTTATTGTTTACAAGGCACATGTTGTTCTCCTGTCTAAATCTGGATTTCTATATTACCAGATCATTCCTGCTTGGGTTGTCTGTTCTCTTATTGTTGTTGAATAAACCTTTTACTTCCTCCTTTTCTCACTCATACTTTCTTTGGCTTATCTGAGCAGTCAATAAGCACTTTCTAAGGAAAGGGAATAAAACAATGTAACATAATTATTCTGGGATGTTTCAAGATCTTTTAATAATTTAAAGGTACATAGATTAAGCAAATAATTAAAAAGGTAAAAAGAAATTATAGAAAAATCTTTGCACAGATAGGTAGTAGAGTAGAGCTGGAGTGCTCAATTCTCAAAACACGAGCTAAACAAAGGACCTGGATGTCCCTAAACCCTTCCTGGAAAAGTGTTCCACTATGATTGTTGAAGCGTAAACAATGCTAAGTAAAACGTGGAAAAGGAGAAAACACACACACACACACACACACATCCCAAACCAAAAAACATTAGCTTATCCTTATATTAATTGCTATACATATACACCAGATATACTTGATGCTGTTTTGGTCACTGTATCTTCAAACTATTAGGTCAACTAGAATAATAAGAGAAATGAGAAAACTACCAGAATAAGAAAGCCTAAAAAAAGAATGTTATTCTTCAATTTAAAAGATAAAAGCAGACATCAGAAATGATCAAAATCTATAAAATTGTGTATAGCACGAACTCTTGAGGGCACACTTGGAAAAGAAATCAAAAGTAATTTAAAGAGAAATTTTTTAAATTATGTTTTCATCCAAGAGGTAAAATAAGCAGAAAAGATAATACAAATGAAAGCACATAAATTCAGAAAGTTTGATCAAATGTCTAAATCAGTGCTTCTCTATCTCTGGTAAAGGACTAGATTTTTCTTTTTTTCAAATGTATCAGAGATAAACATTTTGTTAAAAAAAAAAAAATGAATTACTAGAAAAATGATCTTACATTTATTTGGATATTTTGACAAAGCCAAATTGCTATAAAAATGTTTCCACACTTATTTTCAATTACTGTACTTACCCCTTCACAGACTTGCAATAAAGTCTGCAGACAATACTTTGAATAGCCCTAGCCTAAATGACGAAGAATGATGTTAGAAAGGCCAATCATATCTCCCTGATACATAATTGGGGGCTCTTTTTGACAAAATATAGGGCCATATATTTGAGAAAATATTAACAATTGCCACCTTCCTGTGTGAAATAATGAAGGTCTGACTGCTCACATTTCCCCCTCTACACTATGATGAATGTAAAGAAAGGGAACAGAACTAAATGAACACATATTAGATCACACTAGCAAACAAATTATTTGGTTAAAAAAAAAAATGCTTCCCTTTAAGATCCTACTAGACCAAATAAAAACTGCTGCTTATATACTTACTATAGTACTTAAGTAGAGTAAGAAAAATGTCAACAAGAATATAAAAGTAAGATTTAGAGCAAATAGTTTGCTTTGGAGAATTATCTGAACACATAATCTGAAATATTTCAAAAACAACTTAGTTAAACCACTGTTAAAGGAATGAAAACAATCCATTCAACTAGAAAACAAAATAGAAAAAAAAAAAACTTTTAACAATACTATAGTAAGATAATCACAATAAGGTTTATAGGTATTAAAAGGATATGCTTTGGTTCTTTTAAAAGCGATATCTTCAGTCTCATGTCTCTAGTTTCCAGCAAAAAGAAAAAATGCCACCTGATTGTATTCACTGTAAATATAAAAGTTAGAAGAACAAATATAAAATCAGCATTTAAAACAAACACATTTATACAAAAAAATAAAGATAAACAAAACATTTTAGCATACCCCAAGAGCAATGAAACACTTTAAATCCTGCTCGCATTCTCATAAAATATATGGAAAGATGAAGAACACTAGTGAGTGTGCCCACCCTGCCAAGGGGTGATTAAGGACCTGGGGTTCAACCCCAGGGTCCTCTACAATCTGCCTGAGACAACCTATGAGTCCAAACACCACTAAGTAAATCTGGTCAGGTACAGAATTCCCATAGTCTGAACTGGGGCCAAACCAAAAGAGTCTATAAACTAGGAACACCTCAATTTTAGATCAATTTTGGTACTATAGAGTCAATATAGATTAGAATAAATTCTCAAGTTCTAATCAAGGCCTAAACTACATTTTTAAGGTCTTAGCAATTCTGGAAACCACATGGGGACAGTTTAACTTCATTAACCTAGTGAGCCAATCTGGGATTTACAGTCTGTCGGAGGTAGATACACCAAACTGCCCAACAGTTATGGTTACCACAGTGGCAATATGAAAACTAAGTGAGTTACTTAAGGAATCTATTTTATTACCTCTTGTAAAAGTTATACAAAAATCACAGCAAAACTGCAAAATAGAAATTGGAAAAGAAGAGTAATAGTCCCAAATAACCATGTCATCAAAAGATATAAATGAAGTAAATGTTAAATTGTCTGAGTCTAATTTGCATTTAAAGAATTCTTTCTGAACAATATCACTAACATAAAAAGAAAAAATAATAAATCAAATTAAAATTAAAAAGATATTAAAAAAATAAAATAAATCAAATGAAATTATAAGCAAAGGGGGAAAAATCCTCTTCACCAAGTAGAAAATTACGACTAACTACATCAAAGGAGTTGCTGACTATAGATAAGAATTCAGCAGTACTCCCTTAGATAATTTCTTATTTTCCCCTTCCACCCCCCTAATCCAGGAAGACCTTTATGTCACCAAGGTGCTAAACACAACTGTATTTCAAAGCACCCTTTTGACTTATTCTACACACAAATTTGTTAGACTACAGGGGAAAAAAAACATTTAGACCACAGAAAAAAATGTGAAGTTTTATGGTGTGCCAATGTGCATCTAGGGTCAGAAACTTTCTCTGTCTTCCAATTCTCTCAGAGAGATTTCTGTTGAACTTCAAAAGTATGAAGCTATGTGTAGCAGGCTGAGCCTGCTCTCTCTCAGACACACTTCACGGTCTCACTGTTTGTTCTAGGAGTTTGGGCACCTTCCTCAAAATTACTCCCTCATTTCCATGAGAACTCCTCCAATTAGAGAAGAAAAAAAGAATAATAACATTTTACAAAATGCTACTTTTCCACAATAATTAAAATTCATCCAGCTAATAAGGATTTTAAAGGAATAAATGCAGGTAAAGTGTTACTTCTGGACATAACAAACATCACAAAAAAGAGATGTAACAGCTCAATATATTACTACAATCAGAAACTTTAAAAATCACTGGCAAAGGCATGGTATATCCTACATCTGAATACCTCACCTAAGAAATCATAATCTCCTATAAATAGTAAAGGCAATACGGTTTTTTTAAGAAAGCAATCAGCATTCATAAGATGCTGCCAAGGAATCAGAAAGAAGAGGGCATATCCAAACCCTGGAAAAATTGCCCCTTGCTCAGAAAGATCTTCCTCGTACATTCCATTTAGCTGAGATCATCTGCATGAAGGATATGTGCATTTAAGATATGGGATTGAATAGAGGAATAGGGGAATGAAATATTAGAGAACATCCAATTTCAGGAAGTGCACAGCAGCCTGGCGCTGCACTGAGGCGTTTTTAATCTGCCAAAGGCATTGGTTATCAAGGATTTGACTAGCCAGTGGTACTGGTGGAGGAGGGTATATATAATGGTTAGGTTCTTGTGTCAACTTTATCAGGTAATGGTGCCCAGTTGTTTGATAAAGCAAGTACTAGACTGGTTGTTACTATGAGGACATTTCATGGACTTAAACATCAGTAAATTGATAGCATCTATGGCTGATTATACCTACGTGGCAGTTTGAGATTATTTTATGAATCCCAAAAAAAGGAAAATTATGTTTTTAAACTAATCTGTTCCTGTGGCTGAGATATGCTCTGATTGCATTAAATTCAATTGAGGATCCTTTGATTAAATTACTTGAGAAGATCAATTTAGGGCTTTTAATTGGACTACTTCATTGAGGCATGAGCCAGCTTGGGTCTCTGCCCTCTGGCTGGGTCCGATATAAACGGAACACAGAGAGAGACACTGACTCAGATAAAAGAAGCCGCCATATTTGATCCTGCCATGTGAAAGAATAGACTCCAGTTTCACCCACAGCTGAGCTGCAAGTAGAGAAGCCCCCAAGAGGCTTGAAGAGCTTAGGCCCAGGGAGAGATGAGCCATATGCCTGATTGCTCACAGCTGAACTCAGGAAGAAAGTGGAATAGCAGAGGCTGATAGAGGAGGCCCAAAAAGAGACGAGCTCTATGCCTGGTTGCTCACAGCTGAGCTCCAGGAGCTGGGCTCTGAGACACAGTGAACCATCAGGAGAAGGCTGAGACCTCAGCAGAGATCGGTGGCCTTCTTGTTTCACCATGTGGCAGCTGACTTTGGTGAGAAAGCACCTCTTATGGTGCCTTGAGTTGGACTTTCAAGGCCTTGGAACTGTGAACTTTTACCCCAAATAAATCCCCTTAATGAAAGCTAACCCATTTCTGGTACTTTGCATCATCAGCCCTTTGGAAAACTAAAACAATCAATCTATAATCAATTGAGGAGAATGCCTTTAACAATGAGAGACATTCCATCCAATCAGTTGAAGGCTTTAAAAGAAGTGATGTGCCTGATCTTGAAACAAATTACAAAGCTACAGTGGTCAAAACATCATGGTACTGGCATAAAGACAGACACATCGATCAGTGGAATAGAATTGAAAACCCAGAAATAAACCCTCACCTATACAATCAACTGTTTTTGTCAAACCTACCAAGTTAATGTTAATGGGACAAAACAGTCTCTTCAACAAATGGTGCTGGGAGAACTGGATATCTATAACCAAAAGAATGAAAGAGGGCCTCTATCTCACTCCCTATACAAGAACCAACTCAAAATGGATCAAAGACCTAAATATAAAAGCCAGGACCATAAAACTACTAGAAGAAAATGTAGGGAAACATCTTCAAGACCTTGTAGTAGGTGGTGGTTTCTTGGTCTTATACCTAAAACACTTGCAACAAAAGAAAAAATAGATAAATGGGACCTCTTCAAAATTAAAAACTTTTGCACCTCACAGGACTTTGTCAAAAGGGTGAAAAGGCAGTCGACTCAATAGGAGAAAATATTTGGAAATCACATATCCGATAAGGGTTTAATACCCAGGATATATAAAGAGATGTTACAATTCAACAATAAAAAGACAAACGATGCAATTAAAAAATGGTCAAAAGACTTGAATACACATTTGTCCAAAGAAGAAATACAAACGGCAAAAAAATGCTCAACATCACCAATGATTAGGGAAATGCAAATCAAAACTACAATGAGATATCATTTCACACCTATCAGAATGGCCACTATTAACGACAGAGAACTACAAGTGTTAGAGAGGATATAGAGAGATACGAACACTTATTCATTGTTGGTGGGAATGCAGAATGGTACAGCCACTGTGGAAGACTGTTTGCAGTTCCTAAAGAAGTTGAATACAGACTTGCCATGTGACCCAGCAATACCTCTACTGGGTATATACCCCCCCAAAAAAGTGATGATTTCAGCAATCAGAAGAGAGAATTTCCAACTCTACTTCAGCCAGCCAGCTTCTCCTGGGAAACTGAAAACCTTCATCGGCGTTCACAGCTTGCAGCCTGCCCTAAAGAATTTGGATTTGTGCATCCCTAAAGTTGCATGAGACAATTTTTATAAAATCTCTTAATATTTACAGATGTCTCCTGTTGGTTCTAGAGAACCCTGACTAATACAGTATGGAAAAAAATGTTCCAGGGTACAGATAACTTACCCTGGGAATGGCTGGCAGAACATATGCCTTTGCTACTAAAAATCATTTGTAATTTGGTCCAGTGTGCATTAACAATCATGAGGCTTAAGAGAAAAAACTGTCAGCAAACCCTGACAGTCCAAGCACCTATATATATCTATAAATATATACACACTGTATTAGTCAGCAAAAGGGGTGCAGACGCAAAATACCAGAAATCTGTTGGCTTTTATAAAGGGTATTTATTTGGGGTAGAAGCTTACAGTTACCAGGCCATAAAGCATAAGTTACTTCCCTCACCAAAGTCTATTGCCACGTGTTGGAGCAAGATGGCTGTCGACATCTGCAAGGGTTCAGGCTTCCTGGGTTCCTCTCTTCCCAGGGGTCGTTTCTCTTCAGTCTCAGCTGCTCTGCTCTCTCCACAAGGCCAACTGTAGACTATCAGGCAAACAGCTTATCTCTCTTCCCAAGGCCTCTGCCTGTGTTTAATGGAGACTTCTCTCCTTCCTCATGTATTTGCTTCTCTGTGTGTTTACTTCCCAGGCTTCAGTATCAAAACTCCAAACTCTTCTCTGCCATGTCTTTTCTCTGTGAGTCACTACCCACCAAGGGGGTAGGGATGCAACGTCCTACTGACGTGGCCCAATCAAAGCCTTAATCATTATTTAATCAAGTAAAAGTGAAACCTCTGAATCCAATATAATCTAATATGCCTGGAGGGACAGACCAGTTTACAAACATAATCCAATATCTATTTTTGGAATTCATAAACAATATCAAACAGCCACACACACACATAAATAATTCATGGAGTATCCCTGCCCAAAACTCTCTAATGGTTTCCTGTGATGGTGTAAAGCTGTATGGACCCCAGAAAATTACATTTTTTTAAAGCAAATCCACTCTTGCAGGTGTAAACCTATTGTAAGTAGGACCTTTTGATTAGGTTACTTCAGTTAAGGCATGGCCCAGGCATAAACCTCTTACTGGAGTGGCATAAACCTCTTACTGGAGTCCTTTATAAATGGGATAAATACAGGGAGGCAGGGAATGAGAGAGAGAGGGAGAAAGAAAGAGAGAGCGCTGGGGAAGCAAGAAGCTAAAAGGAACAAAACTCGGAAGAGGAGAGACCAGCAGATGCCACCATGTGTTTTGCCATGTGACAGAGAAGTCCAAGATTGCTGGCAGTCTTTCTTCAAGAAAAAAGTATCATTTTTTTTTAATGTAACAATTAGCTTTTTTTTTTATTCCTCCCCCTCTTGTTGTTTTTGCGCTTGCTGTCTTGTTCTCTGTGTCCATTCGCTGTGTGCTCTCTGCATCTGCTTGTCTTCTCTTCTTCTCCTTAGGAGGCACCGGGAACCGATTCTGGGACCTCTGATGTGGGAGACAGGCACTCAATGGCTTGAGCCACCTTAGCTCCTTGGCTTCATGTCTCTCATTGTCTCTCCTCTTTGTCTCTTTTTGTTGCACCAGCTCTCCATACGGGCCAGCTCTCTGCGTGGACAGCTCTCCACGCAGGCCAAGTCGCTTTCACCAGGAGGCCCCAGAAAACAAACCCGGGACCTCCCATATGGTAGACGGGAGCCCAATCACTTGAGCCACATCCGCTTCCCTAGTATCATCTTAATGATGCCTAGATTTGGACATTTTCATGGCTTCAAAACGTTAAGCTTATAAGCTGATAAATTCCCATTATAAAAGCCAATCCATTTCTGGTATATTACTTTTGGCAGCTTGGCAAACTAGAACACTATCTTACTCAGAATTAAAACAAAGTTCTTATAGTGGTGTCCAAAGGCCCTTATTGATCTAGACTCCTCCCCCGCCCCCATTGTTTTTCTGACCTCTCCTACCTCTCTCCCTCCTCACTCAAAATGCTCCAGCCACACTGGCCTCTGTGCTTTTCTCCCAACATACTAAGGATGCTCCTGCCTCAGGACCTCCGCACTTGTTCTACTCTTTCCTGGACTGTCTTCCCAATATAACTGCATGGCTTACTCCTTCCCTCCTTCTTATCTTTGCCTAAAAGTCACCTTCTCAGTGAATCCTTCTCTGTATAGCTTATTCAAGACCATCTGTCATACTGTGTATTTTATTTACTGCCCCTCCCTTTCTAAAATGTTCCAGGAGAACAGGAATTTTTGTCTGTTTTGTTCACTCCTAAATCCCTTACAACTAAAACTTTGCCTTGCACATTGTAAGAGCTCAATAGGTATTTGCCCAGTTAATGAATGGAGAAAAAAATGGAGCCAACAGGCATAGCTCATATAATAAGTATGGACACTAAAGGAAAGAAATAGACTATAATAGTAGCTAATGTAGGCTTTTTAAATTAGGGCAGATCTCAGTATGTTTGGAGGAAAAAGAGAAGGAAACAGTAGACTGGGATAAATTGTCAATGCTGAAGAAACAGAAGCTAATTAAGAAAGTGTGGTTCCCTTGGAAGTCATTTGATCAAAAGTGCTGACGATGGGGCATTTTTATTTATAAAAACTTATGGATTGACAGTTTACAGAAATATAAATACAGAATAGCAATGGCAATGAAAAACATAAAACAATGCCCAGTCTCAACTACAACTAAAAAAAAAAAAAACTAAAGCAAGATACCACTTTTCTCCTATCAGAGTGGGCAAATGTAAAATACTCAGAATACAGGTGCTGGTATACAGAGAAACAGATACTCCTATAAATTACTGAAAGACAGGTAAACAGGTGCTAACACTCATTTATTCTTTTGCTCCCACCCACACTTCCCAACACTTTTAACTGCCTTTCCCAGCGTTTGGAGGAATTCCCTACCTCATGAATATGTCCTTCCATTATAAAAAAAAGTAAAAATAAAAATAAAAAATAATTATTTCCTTCCCAGCCTTCCTTACAGCTGGGACACAGGCACATAACATAGGCTCTACCAATCAGGCATATCTGTGCCATATTTTGAATTGGAAGCTACTGACTCAAAGAAGGTCATATGATATAAAGAATCTATTCTAGGAAGTATTCCTAATCATATGAATTTACCATACACATTTGAATATACACCAATCTTGGTGTACATCTGCAGAAGTCTGTTCATTACAGAACTCTGTGTAGTACTATCAAAAAACTAGAAATTTAAATGTCCATCATAGATTATCCAGGTTATGGATGTGTTAATAATGTAGAACAGATTTAGAACCTAGAAGACAGAATTAAGAATTAATGTTAAGAATTATACTAAGAAATAAACTAAGAGGTTGAAGCACTAACAATGAGAGAAAATTTTAGGTGGGAAACAGGGATGGTATGACTTGTCAGTAAGAATGTAACTATAGATAAGAAGGGGCAGAAAAGCCTCGAGTTGTGAACAAGAAAGTAAAGGATAAACACAAGAGCTAGATCATAAGCATATTTATACCAAGTCCTGTTAGGTCATATGCATTTTGGCTAACCCTGGGTATTGATATTGAGATAGCTGGTTTGCTTATGACTACCCAAGGTCCTATAAAAAAATTCAAGTTGCCATTCCAACAGTTCTCTAAATTGGTAAGTCTGATTGGACTCATGTCTCTTCTCCATTAGAGAAGGAAGAGAGTCAGATCCTTTATTCAGATTGATCCCATCCTAGAACTACTTGCAGACTAGATCTGAAATCACCTCTTGTATGGCAGCAAAGAGAGATGCAAGCTCCCCATTTCCAGGGGTAGACTCAAAGATGTAAGAAGTAAAGGAAACAGGCTTGTGAATTGCAGTATAGTTCAATTAGTAAAGATCTCCAACCCCTACTTCACCCCAATTTCCTAAATGCATTTGCTAACGTGTTTACTGTGTAGGCTGTGGTAATTACATTTCCTTGCAATTCAAGCCATGATTATTATTAATAGCTAGATCCTGCCAACCATACTTCAATATTATTCTTATTGGCTATGTTTATCATTCTTTTGCAAGAGGCCTAATAAATTCTAACCAATAAACTGTGTGATTCAGAAATTAAGTCACCTTTAAACCACGTTTTTAATTCATCAACCAGCAAAAAATGAATCACAACATGATATGCTAGAATACTGTGCAACTATTTAAAAAATGAGATGGATATATATGTGTTGAAATAGAAAGATGTCCAAAATTTGTTAAATGACAAAAGCAACGTACACAGAATATTGTCTAGTCAAACCCTTTGTGTAAATAAAAAGTGATACATATTTAAGCTGGTGGATACTAAAATAATTTCAGGAGAAGATATGCAAGGTATTTAATAGTGGAGACCTTTGTAGGGGTAGGTGTACTGGGGTGAGAAAGGAGACTTTTACTTCTCATTGTATATCTTTACTATTTAAAGTTTTTAACTATGTTCATAGCATGTCTTTTATCTATCCATTTATGTATTAATTATTGGATTACCTAAATGGTAGGCTTATGGCCCAGTTATTCTTCTTTATACATTTCTTCATTAAAAAAACACTAATTAATGTAATTTTTTACATAAGGTCCCCATTCTCATTCTCTTTGTCACCCCTACTGGACTTGATCCCTTTTTCACTACAATTCTCATTTAGCTTACCTTCCTGATATTGTACTTTGTTTTCTTCCTTATTCTTTATAACTATTCTGTCTTTGTAACTCAGAGTTCGGTTATGACGCTTAAATGAAATAAAGTATGTAAAATGTCCAGTAGATACCTGACACATAGTAAGTACAAAATAATTGTTAGCTATTTTTAGGGGAAATTACTGTTTGGGTTACCCTACATATACTCACTCTTTTCCCAGCTACAAAGAGTTTCTCTTTGGGACAACTCCTTCCTTATTCTTAGCCTATGCTGCTTAACAGGAGCCAGCATGAGACCAACTCTAAGCCAAAGAGAGCATTACATTCTCTCTGCACAGTGACTGTTTCAGAGATGGCCTAGACTTCTATTCAAATAAATGATGGGGAAGAAAAAACTCCCTTTACTCCTTGGTCTTTAATTTTTGAAGATATGAGGCTAGAGTTACTGTAGCTATCTTATCACAGCTAGAAAGAGGTGCCAAAGGCCACCACATAGAGCCTGAGAATAATGCCAAGACAATGGAATGCAGAGCAGAGAAAAAAAAAAAACAAGTTGCTCTCTTTATTTGAATGCTGCATCCAGTTGTAATACCTGACTTTTTAGTTATGGGAGCCAATAATTTTTTTTTTCTCAAGACAATTTGGATTTTTTTTGTCACTTGTGGACTAGATGGTCCTACCTATTTCTTCTTCCTAGATTCTAGGAATGGACACTTCCTCATTACCTCTGATCTAATATTATCCTTTTTTTATGCTAAATCTCAAAAGACCATTATCTATTTTTAGCTTTTTCAACAATTCTTACAATACTATCTCATCCTTTTTACTCTCCTGAGCTATATTTTCTACCTCTACTGCCAGTTAGATATATCTTCTTAAATGTCACCCCATAACTTCAACCTACATAAAAACAAATGCATCTTTCAAAAATGATCTTTCCCCCAAAATCTGTTCTGTTTCCCAGCTTCCTGTCATAAACATAGCAACAACAAATGCTTATAGAACGTGTGATAGATATTTTCTTATAAAGAATACTGTAAAGTAGGTATTACACACTGGTTTTATAAACAAATACTCTCACAGAGAATGACAAATTGAGTAAATTATCCAGGCATGTAGCTAAAAAATTACGGGACTTGGGATTCTAACCATTATCTACATTAAATCTATCTACTACATTGTGATATGTTCCCACATCTGCCACTTAATTTGGTCCAGTCTTTGCTTTTTTGATGGTTGATGCTTCTCCAAGAAAGGCTTTGTAGCGTTTTGTAACCTTCAAAAATCCACACGATTCCAGAAGCCCTCAAAGAGAATCACTACTTCTTCTTGGTATGCCTATCAGGCAAAATTTTTTTTTTCTTTGAGATTTATTTTCTGTAGTTGTGTTATGAAAACAATAATTCTTTTTTCAACTTCAAATATAAAGTTATATTATAATTTCAAGACAATGCTTGTTCAAACCACACCAGTTTCCCAACCCCACCAAATTCTTACGCATAAGAGTGTCCTCCTCACCTTCTTTTGAGCATCACTGAACCTGACTTTAGGCTCATTACTTAGAGTGACAATATAAATTCATTCATAAAGCATATTTATTGGATATTTTAATATGCCAGGCCCTAGGTATGCAACAGTTAAAATTAAAGAGAAAGAGAGAGACAGAAAGAAAGGGGGGGAGAGAGAGAGAGAGAGACCTCCAGTTCTCGACGTCAAGAACCTAAGAGTGGCCGAATAAATATTGGAGGTCGTCAAATCAACCAGTCGTTCTTGGTTCTTTAACACTGTGAGGGATTAGGGCCATGTTTGAGAACCTGATGAAAGTTTTGGGAAAACTAACTCACCAGAAAAATGCACATGTACACACAATTTTGTATACAATTTCAGGAGGGTTATGAAATCGTCTGAAGCCCAATCACCGATCTCTAGATTCACAGACCCCTCCCAAGTCAAAAATTCACAAACAAAACTAAGTTCTCTGGGGACAGGAATGGGTTATACTTGCTTAATAATCCTGATTATGCCTTGTATGCAATGTATACAAAAGCTACTTAAAGAAATATTTGCTGATTGATAATTTCTTCATAAAGATAACCAATTAACACTGACAAATCGTCTCTTCCTTTAAGGAGGAGCCCTTTAGTCATGATTTTAAAAGCTCGAAACCCCGTTTCACTAGACCTAACACCAATAACTCTAAAATCACTGTTTTGCTATGCACATGTGGAGTATACAACCATTCACTAATCCAGGCTTTCTTCTCCTTGTCCTTCCCCCCAAACTCGGAGCAACCTCCTTCGCATCTCAAAAACTACGCCCAGAACCTCAATGCCCACTGGGAGAGAGAAAATAACTGATGCTACACACCGCACAAACCATCAAAGCGGGAATGATCAAGTGATGGCCACAACTTCCAAACCCTTTACTCACCAAGTTAGTTAATGAAGAGATTTATCTCAAGTTCCAGGAAAGCGGTGGCGATTGCTCTCACAGACCTGGGACCAGTTACCAAGAAGCCGCCTGATTTCCCTGTCACCATAGTGACTTCTCCCAGCAACGCTTCCTCCCTCCTTCCCGCGATACTTCCCCGCGGCGCGTCATCCGAGCGGGGCCGAGACCCCGCCCCTCAGCGAGCCCGCCCTCTCCCGAGGGGGTGTTATTAAACCAATGAGCCCCGCCTCCAGCTGTGGGCGGGCCCCTAGTGTTTTATTCTTTATTTCGAAACGCGCCAAGTTGTTTTTTAAAAGACCTTAAATAGTGCTGCTTCTGCAAGCCACAGTATGAGCATCCCCTTGCTCTCCCCATGCACTTAAACCCTTTACCGCCTAAGTCCCGCCAAGGAGTTGGCGATGGCGCAGAAGCGACCAGAAAATGGCGGTGGTAATCGCCGCACTTTTTTTCAAATTAGAGGATCCCATAAAGCATTGCGCGCATTTGTAACGAATTTCCGTTCGAGTTTGTATTTTAGGCGCCATTTTCGAGTGAAGGACCCGGAGCTGAAACACCGGTAGGAGCCGGGGGTTACACAACCGTTTCCAACCCTGGTCTGAGTGGGCTGCCCTGCAGGTAAAGTGCTTCTTTTCCTGATGGGATTGTCGGACTTTTACTTCCTGCCCCGTCGGCAGGCACCTGGGAAGTAGAGGCCTTGAGTCCGGACTTCGGCTCCCGCAGAGAGATTTCGCTCGCTGTCACCCCTCCCCCCTCGGCTGCGCCGGAGCGCTCGGGGCTCCCGCGCGCTTCTCCCCAGCGCCACTTCTCTGAGCTACTTAAATGTCTCCCCGGGAAGGCTGTAAGCCTCGCGGCTCACTTCTCAAAAATCTTGGTCTGTCCAGCAAAGGATATCTCCCCTGCCCCGTTCCCCTGCCCTTCTGTCTTCTCCCAAGAGACTATAATCACCGGCTCTGAGCCTCGGGTGGTGACTCTTCATGGTTTATTATTTAACGGGACTCAGCCGCGGGTCACGCAGGCACAAACCCTCCACCCCAAAATGATTGAACTGGAACAGGCGGCTGCCGGCGTCAGATTTGACAATAGCTATCTGTCGACCCAGTCTTAGGCGCTTCCCGGTCAGACTGGAGGTGAGACCTCGAACCCCAAGAGCCGTCAACGGCGCCAGGAGCTAAATGGCGCAGAGGGGCGAGTCTCCCGTTAGTTTTAGCTAGTCTAGAAAGAGTTACAGTTACAGACCCGCAAACCAGGGGCGAATGTGAACTCTTCCCTCCAAAAGTCAAAGCACTAGCATCCCTAGCCCCGAGAGCGTGGGAATGTTAGTAAATGCCGGCCTATAGGAGTTACTTAGTTCAGAAATTACATTTGAGAAGTTTCTTATACACGTATACTGTGGGGGGGGGGGGTGAGGGATTTTAAAAGAAAGAGAATCCCAAGGAGTAGCAAAACCCTTGATTAATTCCCAGGCACGTCTAGGTTTTCCCACCTGCATAGGTCTTTTTAAGAAAACCAGTCCTACCTTATTGCCGCCTTTTGTGGCTGTTGCTCCCAGGACCCGCTTCCTCTGGGTGGAGTTTTAAAATGGAGCTCTTGGAAGCGGGTGAACAGAGGTTTCCCCGAGTGGGGCGGGTGGGAACCGGGTCAGTCCGGTTGCGAGGGTGAGCAGGAGAGGTGCGGGCGCGGTCGAGCGGCCCACAGGCTGACGCGCTCGTGGCTCTCCCCCGGCGCAGCGACCATGCCGCGCAAAGGCACCCAGCCTTCTACGGCCCGGCGCAGAGAGGAGGGGCAGCCGCCGTCCCTGGACGGCGCCAGCAGCGACGCCGAGTCGGAGCCGCCGCCGGGTCGCGCTGAGAGCCCAGCCCCGGCCGCCGCAGGTGAGTGGTCCCAGGCGACTGGGTCGGATCGCGCGCTGGGGGGCCGGGACGGGCTGGCGTTCTTTTACGCGGCGAGAGGCTGCAGGACTGACGCCCGAAGGTCCCGTGTTGGTCTCGTAGAGCGGCTCAGGGAAGCCGTTTTGCCCTTTCAGAGATAGGACGCCGCTGCACTTTCGGTGTAACGGCGCTGAAAGGGATACGGGCGATTAAATGGCTTAGGTTGTGAATTTATTTGTGGCTTTTTGGAGTGGTCGGGACATCTTTATTGTATTTCCGCGGAAGTCTGCATAGTCAGCCAAGAGTTAGACATGGTTTTTTTGTTTGTTTTTTTGAGATAGAATCAACCTAACCGTATGTGAAAGGGAGTGTTTGACCCTAATCACACCTCGGCGGTCTTAAATTACCTTTAAAGAGATCATATTTACTTCACCAAACTACCCATAGCTTTAGTGACTCCAAGAATTGGATGACAGTATAAAACCCCTGTGACAGTGTCGTTAAAGCTCCGAATGCCCAGGTGCTCAAAGTTACGGAGAAAGTTGGTAGAGCTTTAGGATTTAACCTCCTTGTTTAGGATGGGGAGAGGTGGGGATGGGTTTGTGGTTTTCCCAGATTTGCTTTACGATGTAGCGTTTTACTCTTAGGAGATATAGTTCTATGGAATTTTGTGATCGGTGAGATGTCTTTCGAGACTTTTCCTTTTAAAAAACCAGGCTGAAAAGATTGAAGTGGAAAACTTGAGTTTCTAGGTTTCACAAATAACATCCCTCCAGACATCAGCAGGTAGTAGTCCTCCTGACTAATTGCACTAATACAGGCTTTTTTCCCCCTTGCCTTCCTTTCCTTTTCCTTTGCTTGACTTAGAGACTCCAAGTGAGGAGCTTGATAATAGGAGTTTAGAAGAGATTTTGAATAGTATCCCTCCTCCCCCGCCTCCAGCAATGACCAATGAAGCTGGAGCTCCTCGGCTTATGATAACTCATATTGTAAACCAGAACTTCAAATCCTATGCTGGGGAAAAAATTCTGGGACCTTTTCATAAGGTATTTGTCCATTTTAAATAACTTACTGTAAGATAAGACGTCTTTATTACAAGATCTTTCACTTTGTAGCAATTGTATTTAGCCAGAGCCGTGGGGATTGATATGTATATGTGTATATATAGTACACACCCTAAGTGTATGTTTCCTGTGCTTTTAGCAACTGAAATTAACTTTTGTTTATCTGGTTAGCTTTGGTACTTCTTTTGCTGTTAAGCTTTCCTCACCGAATAAAGTGGGTGAAGTTTTTGTTTGCAGTATTTTCTCTTTATTAGAATGAATTTTTGTTGAGTTTGAGTTAGAATTACAACATGGTTTTATTAACGTGTTGAAGTTTGTGAATGTAAGAAAACAAAGTTGTGTGTCTTCTAGCAATGATTAAATCTTGTAGTTTTTACTGAGAGTAAATTAAGCACCTTAAAATCGGAAGCATTAGTGTAACCTTTTTTAACTTCACTTTGTTTTCTCTTCTTTTTATTCAGCGCTTTTCGTGTATTATTGGGCCAAATGGCAGTGGCAAATCCAATGTTATCGATTCTATGCTTTTTGTGTTTGGCTACCGAGCACAAAAAATAAGGTCTAAAAAGCTTTCAGTACTAATACATAATTCTGATGAACACAAGGATATTCAGAGTTGTACTGTAGAAGTTCATTTTCAAAAGATAATTGATAAGGTAAGGGAATTTTACTATTTATTTGTAACTTCAAGTAAGGAGCACAAAGGACTTCAATACATTACACATTTTATTATTGTTGACTTAAGTAGGCTTTTTAAATTAGTGTATAATTTAAGCAGAACAGATACTGATTCCTTTTACCGCCATGAATATATTTTCTTTTGCAGGTGTGGTTGTGTTTGTTAAACTGAAAATACTGAAATTCCTAGCCAAAGAAATAAATTATAAATAATTCTTAGTAATCTTTACCTTTTTGGAATAAAATAGCGAGCAGTTTAGTATCCCGAGTGCCAAGTAGGCATTCCTTTTTTATAAATTTTGGGTTTATTGCTAAAGTTATATTTTTATTGCTTTAGAATAAATTACCTAAACTTGAAAACTAACAACTGGCTAATTTTATTATCTCCATTATTTCGATTCGCATTAAGTTTAATGTCTTTAGTGGTCCTGTGTATTTGTGATATCAGAGCTTTGCTTCAGTTTGAACTACTGTTATTAATAAGCCCTTTTGAAATAGGGAAAGGGTCTAGCTAACATGTTTTCTAGAAATGGAGAGAGTTGTGGGTTAACTGTCTATATAAATGATTTACGTGGTTCTGTTGGTATTGTTTTTTTCTCTCCTGTTTAATAGTTAACTGAAAATTAATGGCTCAAACACCTGAGTAGAACCTAAAAGTATAGGGAACTAATTACATAATGAAATGACTTGGTTTCTGGGTTTTGTTTTTTTTGTTGTGTTTTGTTTTGTTTTTTATGTAAAGGGTCTTAAATCATTAGAGACCTCTTTTAGTTTTGTTTATTGTTCTTCTATTGTGCAATTTCTGTTGGAAAATAGATTACCAATAAATTAGATTTGAATCCACTACTATTCCATTTGATTTGTATAAATTTTTAAAACCATACCATGAATATGATAGCTCTTTTAAGGGTAAGGAAAAGCAAGTTTTAATATTAAAGTACATTTGCCATTGGTTTTTTTAAAAATCTATGTGCTTTTTTAAAAAATTCGGTATCATGTAGTTTTAATTTTCTTTTGTCTTTCTATTAATGGCACACTCTACAAAAAAAAAAAAACTGAGCCGTAGCTCCCCATTGCAACCTTTCTTCCTTTTTCCTTGAATATAAATATGGTTTGTTAATCCCTTCATCATCTTTTTTCATATCAAATGTTTTTAGGTTTGTTTGTGGGAGAGAGGGGGAGTTGTTGAACTACTGCCAAATTGTTGTGTATGTGTTCAATTGGAGTTTTAGTCCATAGAACAGAGGTTCTTAATCTTTTTTGTTCCACGGGCCCTTTGCCAGTCCGATGAAAACCACGGGCCCCTTACTAAGTCCACACTATACTGTGTATTATTTAATAAATATATCACACCCGTACCAATACATCCCCACAAGAATGTTTTTTTTGAATTTCAATTCAAGCTCATTGACCCCTTGTTAAGAACCCCTGCCATAGAATTAGTTTCAGTATGAAATGAGTGAAATTTGAAGTGGGCCCTATGACTTAATACCAACAGTTGTTTACTGGTTTTTTTCCTTAAAACAGGAAGGAGATGATTATGAAGTCATTCCTAACAGTAAGTTCTATGTATCCAGAACAGCCTACAGAGATAATACTTCAGTCTACCACATAAGTGGGAAAAAAAGGACATTTAAAGATGTTGGAAATCTTCTTCGAAGCCATGGAATTGACTTGGACCATAACAGATTTTTAATCTTACAGGTAAGTTTATTGAAGATTTCAGAGGTTCTCTTATTTTTTGTTTTGTTTTTTGTTTGTTTGTTTGTTTTCAATAAAGGTAGGGGGTTTTTCCCTATTGGATGAATCCTGTATTTTTGAGGCCTTAAAGTACTGTAGCAGCACATCATGGTTTACATACTACAGTCAAGATGCGAATCATTATTTGCTGCTCTAGAAATTTAAGGAAATTCATTCAAAACACTATATTCTAATCATCAGATGCTCATGTTTGGAAGGACTGACATACTTGTTCCGCTCTAGCAGCACGTAAATATTGGCGTCGTGAAATAAATGTTAAACACCAATATTATTGTGCTGCTTTAGTGTGACAGGGATATGGCAACTATTATCATTTCTATTTGTATTTCCCTTCAAGATAACATTTTAAATGGGATTCCCTATCTTTTAATAGTCTTCTTTTCCTTTATTTTGGTTTATTCTTATCCCTACTAATATTACACAACAAAAAAATGAAAATAAAAGTCTATATACCTGGTGTTTGAAAAATTAGCACCTAACTGAATCTTTGAAAAAAAAAAAAGAATGCTAAATTAAAAGTAATTAAAAATAAGCATTTTGAACCACTACTATTGGTAGATCAGAAAGAGCCATGATATGTCATTTAAGTATCACAACTGTTTATGATCAAAAGTGTTGTGGGGGTTTTTTTGTTTGTTTTTCCTTTCTTTTTTTAAGGGATGTGAAAATTAAGTGCCTATTTTATTAGAAACACTGTATTCTTTGTGTAAGGTATATTCTACCTGGATTGCTTGGGAAGAAAAGTCCGTTATCTTCCCTGTCTCACTTTTTTTTTTTTTTTTTTTTTTTTTTTTTTTTTTAAACCGTGGCTTTGTCAGACATGTTAAAATTCCTTTTTGACTTGAGGCTATCTTTTTCTGGGTCCTGTTCAGAATCACCAAGAACATAACAATAAAAGCAAAACTACTTCATGGTGCAAACCTAACTCCTAATATTGTTTAGTTTTCTGTGCTCCCAATTTTAAAATAAGTTGGGATTTTTGATTTGATAGTATAAGCCTTGTGAGAATGACTAAGTGTTCCCAGTAAAAAAAACTTTATAAATTTTAGTCTCTAATTCTTTTAGTCTTTATTCTTCAATTATTTATAAAGAAAATACTACTTTTAGGCATATATAGTATACAGTAATGCAATATCATTCTGAAAGCACTTATGTAAATGTCTTTGTTACCAGACACAGTATATTTGGAGAACTTCTATGAACGAAACTTACTTAAAAGTGAATGTTGGTAAATGGATTGGAGATATATCTTCTAAACAAGATTGTAATTTATATAAATGCAGAATTAAAACTTGGTGTGTTTTGGTTTTAGTCATACTTAAGAACTTTCATATTCTGGGTCTTGGATGGTTAATTATAGATAAAAGGTTATATATCCTTTTGTAATGCTGAATTTGATAATGAAATCTGTTTTGCAGGGAACTTATGTTTATCTTTGTTTATTCTTTGCTGTTTCTTCATTCTCATCCTGAGATAATCAGTCAAGGTTTTCTGCCTGTGTAAAAACTAAAAATAAAGTGGACTACAATTTAAATCTTCTAGGGATAATTTTTGCATGGGTACAGACTCTCATGTAATATAATGAGGCTAATAAAGTAATAACTTCTCGAAGGAGTAAATAAAAATAATTTTGTAAACTGTTGATTTTGTGTTAATAAGAACTTTTGGAACTCACCTGTTAGAACAACTAGATTGAGCTAGGTAAAACTAATAGTGCCCTATTAAAAGTTTGAGAAAAAGACTGTTCTTTCTATGAATTTTTATTTAATTCCTTATCATAATCTTGCATTTGAAGGTAAGTAAGAATGTGGTTTTTATTACCTTCTCTCCCACTGAATAAAGTTTATGTAGCATTGGTAGTGAGAGGCTGGAAACTTGGAAACATCATCAAAGTATCACCATCCAAGTGATTACTTTGAACAACTGGCCAGTGGTGGTAATTTTCAGTAAAAGTAATTTAAATTTAATAAAAGTAAAAAATTTGTTTTTAAAATAAATAGCACTAAATTTTAGAAGTCCGCAAGTGTAAATTTTGTTAGTGTTTATATATTGATTTAGTAAGTTGTTCAGCTAAGTATTTCTAGGATTTCAGTCCTTTTAAAATTTCATCAGTTGACCATTCAAATGAATACCTAATGATGCACTATGCTAAGATAATATACTTAAAATGAAAATATTTAAACCCTGTTTCTTGCCCTTGGAGGCACTTACACATGCCTTTCAGAATACTAGATTGTAATTGGCCATTGTTTTTTCCATGTTTGTGCATTATCCCATTTTTATATACACCTTATTTGGAGGCCTTTGTTCCATTGTAATAGCAAACAACTATTGGTCCAAACAAGCAGGATTTTATTCACTCTGAATAGCATTTCATGGGTAACTGTCTTATAAATTGGGTTTAATTGATGTTGATGGATTTGTACCATTTATCTTTAGAAGAATGGTAACTTTAATGCTTTCATTACATTTCAAAATTGTTGCATTCATGAATGCTTGTTTCAGGAGTGTTTGCATAAACTCCTAAAAAGTCACAACTACTAGCACAACTTCAGTTTTGTCAAAGTTTTCAACTTAATATACTTTTTATCTTTATATTATAAAATCTAACTTAAAGTTTGAAAAAGTTTTTTTCAGTGTTTAGTTATTTGGAGATTGGATTAATTTAGCTCCGGGTTTTTACCTCTTCATCTCTTCTCCTTCTTTATTTCCAGTATACATCTAAACAGTAGCTTGGCATGGCATACAAACTGGGTTCTGATCTTTGGGTCTTTAGAAATAAGTCTGTACTACGATACCAAAATAAATTTTTAGCTCTGTAAATGATAACCTCAATTATCCAAAGGCATCTGATTCAGCAGCCTTGATTATGAAAGAAACTAAGAAACTCCCTCTAAGCAACCAAATAGGTATCAAAAAACTCACCCACAGAAACATTGTTTCTTAGATTCTGGTATCTCACAAAAAGAGAGTAAATTTTTATTAAATTGTAGGTTTATAGAAAACCCATGTAGAAAATAGTTCCCATATACCCACTCCCATTATCATTTTGCATGAACGTGATACCTTTTATAAATTTTTCACAGGATATTATTATAATTGTCCTGTTACCTATAGGCCATAGTTGACTTTAAGATTCTCTGCTTGTGTTGTACATACCTATGTTTTGTTGTTTTGATTTTTATTCTAGTAACATACAACCTTAAGTTTCCCCCAAACTGTATTCAAATATATAATTCAGTCCTGTTGATTCACAATGTTGTACTACAGTCACTACCATCCATTACCAAAACTTTTCCATCATCCCAAATAGAAATTTATTACATTTTCAAGCCTTAATACCCTTTTCCACACCCCTACCCTGTCCCCTGTTAACCTGTATTCTAGATTCTGATTCAGTGAGTTTGCTTATTCTATTTCATATCAGTAAGATCATACAGTATTAATCCTTTTGAGACTGGTTTATTTCACTCAACACAATATCTGCAAGGTTCATCCATGTTGAATGTATCCGAGCTTCATAGCTGAATAATATTCCATTGTGTGTATATGAAGGTGTGCATGTATCACATTTTGTTTATCCATTCATTGATTGGACACCTAGATTGCTTCCTTCTTTGGGCAATTGTAAATAATGCTGCTGTGAGCATAGCTGGGCAAATATCTGTTCTTGATTTCCTCAGCTTGCTCATTACTAGTGTTTAGAAACTCTACTGATTTTTGCATGTTGTATTCTGTCACTTTGCTGAACTCATTTATTAGCTCAAGTAGCTTTGTTGTAGATATTTCAGAATTTTCTAAATATAGGATAATGTCCTCCATGAATAATGAGCGTTTTACTTCCTCTTTACCTATTTGGATGCCTTTTATTTTTCTTTCCTTATTGCTCTAGCTAGAACTTCTAGCAAAATGTTGAATAACAGTGGTAACAGTGGACATTCATGTCTTGTGTCTGATCTTAGAGGTAAACCTTTCAACCTCTCTCCACTGAGTGAGGTTGGCTATGGGATTTTCAGATATGTCCTTTATCATGTTGAAATTTCCTTCTATTCCTGTCTTTCAAAGAGTTTTTTAATCAAGAAAAGATGCTGGTTTTTGCATGTTAATCTTGTACCTTGCCACATTGTGGAATTCATTTATTAGCTCTAGTACCTTTGTTGTAGATTTTTCAGGATTTTCTTTATATAGGATCATGTTTGCAAATACGAAAAGTTTCACTTCTTTCTTTCCAATTTGGATGCCTTTTCTTTTTTCCTTGCCTAATTGCTCTGGCTAGAATTTCCAGTACAGTGTTGAAACACTGTGGTAACAGTGGCATTGTCTCATTCCTGATCTTAGAGAGAAAGCTTCTAGTCTTTCACCCCTGAGTATAACACTAGCTGTGTTAAGGTATAGAAGGGAAGTTCCTCAACGTGATAAAGGGCATATATGCTCTTTATCATGTTAAGGAAGTTTCCTTTTATTCCAAGTTTTTAAGTGTTTTTATCAAGCCGGGTTGAATTTCTTTTCTCCATTAGTTGACTTCATGTGAATTTTTCCCTTTGTTCTCTTACTGTGGTATATTACATTAATTGATTTTCTTATTTTGAACCCCCTTTGCATGTCTGAGATAAATCCTACTCGATCATGTTATATAATTCTTTTAAAGTGCTGTTGAATCCCATTGCTAGTATTAGGATTTTTGCATCTATATTCATCAGTGTTATTCATCTATAATTTCCTTGTGGTATCTTGATCTGGCTTTGGTATTAAAGTGATATTGGCCTCATAGAATGAGTCAGGGATTGTTCACTCCTCTTCAATTTTTGGAAGATTTTGAGTAGGATTGGTTTTAATTCTTGGGATGTTTGGTAAAATTCCCTAGTGAAGCCATCTGTTCTTGTGCTTTTCTTTGGGGGGATTTTGATTAGTGATTCAATCTTTTTATGTGTTATTGGTCTGTTGAGATCTTCAGTATAGGTGATTTGTGTGTTTTTAGGAATTTTTCCATTTAATCTATGTTATCTAATTTGTTGCTGTACAGTTGTTAGTATTCTCTTATAAACTTTTTTATTTCTGTGTGTTTGGTAATAATGTCCCCCCTTCTTTTTAGTCATTTGCATCCTCAGTTTTTGTCAGCCTAGCTAAAGGCTTGTCCATTTTATTGATCTTTTCCAAGAACTAACATTTGCTTTCATTGATTCTCTCTTGTTTTTTAATTCTCTATTTCATTTATCTCTCCTCTAATCTTTATTTCCTTCTGCTTGTATTGAAATTAGTTTGCTCTTCCTTTTCTGGTTCCTCCAGTTGTGAAATTAGGTCTCCTGGTTTGAGACCTTCCTTTTTAATATCAGCATTAAGAGTTTTACATTTCCCTTTCAACACTGCCTTTGCTGCATCTCCTAAATATTAGTATGTTGTGGTTTCATTTTCATTCGCCTTAAGATACTTCCTAATTTCCCTTGTGATTTCTTCTTTGACATCAGTTGTTAGAGTGTGCTGTTTAATTTACACCTATTTGTGAATTTTCCCTTCTCCCTCTATTATTTCTAGGGTCATTCCATTATGGTCAGAGAAGATACAATGATTTGAACTTTTTAAAATTTATTGAGACTTGTTTTGTGGCCTAATATATGGACTAATCACCCATGTGCATTAGAGAAGAATGCATTCTGCTGCTGTTCTGTGAAGTGTTCTATATATGTTTGTTAGGTCTAGTTGGGTTATAGTATTATTCCCATTCTATTTCTTTATTGATCATCTGTCTAGATGTGCTATCCATTATTGAAATTGTTGGCATTGAAGTCTCCTATTATGAAGAACCTTCTGTTTGTCCTTTTAAATCTGTCACTATTCGCTTTATGTTTTTGGAAGATCTGACATTAATATATTTATAATTGTTACGTCTTGTTGAATTGACTGGTTTGTCAGTATATATAGTGAGCTTCTTTGCCCCTTGTAACAGTTTGTTTTTTTTTTACCTAAAATCTTTTATTTGATATTACGAAAGCTACCCTTGCTCTCTTTTTGGTTAATACTTATATGGTGTATTTTTTTTTCCCATCCTTTCACTTTCACCCTACTTGTGTCTGATTTAAGGGGAGTCTTTTGCAGACAGCAGGTGGTTAGCTCATACTTTTGTTCATTCTGCTGAGCTCTGCCTTTTGACTGGAGAATTGATTCCATTTATATTTAAAGACACTACTGATAATGCAGGATTTTCTTCTGCGGTTTTACTCTTTTGTCTTTGTAAGTCTTATACTTTTTTGTCCCTCACTTCTTCCATTAATGCCTACTTATATATGTATATTTGATTTTTTGTGTTGTATCATATCGAGTGCCTTCTTATTTCTATCTGGAAATAGTTTTCGTATACTTTCCTTGTTGTTACCATGGGATTCAAATTTAACATCCTAAATATATAACAGTTATATTTAGTTTGATACCAAATTGACTTCATTAGCATACACATACCCTTTTCCTATACCCTACCGTATCCCCACATTTTTTTGTACTTGTTATCGTTTATACCTTTGTTCATAGTATGTCTAAAACCATAGGTTTATCATTACTTTTTTTTTTTTTTTTAACTGGGAGGTCCCAGAGATCAAACCCAGGTTCCTCCATATGGGAGACGGATACCCAATCATTTGAGCCACATCTGTCCCCCTATCATTACTTTTTATGCATGTATATAATAGCATCTGTAGGAAGTAAGAAGTGGAATTACATACCAAAAAAATAATGCAGTACTACTGGTATTTATAATTAACCAAATGATTACCTTTACCAGAAGCCTATTTCTTTATGCCACTTTGAACCATTGTCTAGTGTCCTTTCAATCAGAAGAACTCCATTTAGCATTCCTTTTGGGCCATGCCTAGTGGAGATGAACTCCCATCGGCTTTTCTTTATCTGGGAATGTCTTCATCTCTCCCTCGTTTTTGAAAGAAAGTCTTTTCACAGATTAAATTCTTGGTTGATAGTTGTTTTCTCTCAGCACTTTAAGTATATCACCCCACTGCCTTCTTACCTCTGTGGTTTCTGATGAGTTATCAGCATGCAGTCTAATTGATACATAACACGGTTTTCTCTTGCAGCTTTCAGAACTCTCCTTGTCCTTTGAATTCAACAATTTGATCAGTATATGACAGGTGTGTTTATCTTCATCTTTATTCTTTAGTGTTCTCTGGGCTTCTTGAATGTGTATAGTCTTATCTTTTGTTAATTCTGTTATTATTTCTTTGGATATTCCTTCTGTCCCTTTCTTCTCATGGGACCTTCATAATGTGTATGTGGGTACACTTGATGGTGTCCCATAGGGGTCTTAAGCTGTTTTTGCTTTTTGTTTTTTTTTCTTTCTGCTCTTCAGCCTGACTTATTTCAGTTTTCTTGTCTTCAAGTTTCCTGATGCTTTCTGCTGCCAGCTCCAATCTGCTTTTGTAACCCTTGGGAATTTTTCATTTCAGTTGTGGGGTTTAGCTCCACAGTTTGTTTAGTTCCTTTTTAAAATCACCCCCATACTCCCCAAGATAACTCCCTCTTCTGTTTGCTTGCTGTTTCCACTTGCTGTGTCTGCTCGTTGTCTGTCTTTAGGAGGCATTGGGAAACTGGGACCTCCCATCCTTTTTAAAATGTTTATCTATAAAGATTCTCATATTGCTCATTCATTGTTTTCCTAATATCTTTTAGTTCTTTGTATTTTTCCTTTATCTCCTTGAGCATTTTTAAGACCATTTTATACAAGTATTTGTTCGGTATGTCCACATTCTGGTCTTCTTCGTTGGTGTTTTATGGATTTTTATCCTCTTCCTTTTGCTAGGCCACCGTTACCTGTTTCTTTGTTTGATTTGTAATCTTTTTCCACACTGCACATTTTAATTTTTGTTTTTTTAAGGAGGTATCTGGGATTGAACCTGGAGCTCATACATGCAAAGCAGGCACTTAACCTCTGAGCTACACCCACTCCACTTAATATTTTTAAGTGTTAACTCTGGATTTTAATCCTTTAACTGTCTTGTTTCTTGAGTTTGTGTCTAGCTGGTAGAGACCAAAAATGCTACTAAACATTTTACAATGCACAGGTCAGCTCCCCACAACAAAGAAAATCCAGCTCAATATGTCAATCAGTAATGCTGCTCACTGTTGATAAACCCTACTCAGATTTTTTAAAATTGAAGCTTGCTTTTGGCTTCTTCAGTGGCTAGAATTTTTCCTGTTGTTATCCAAAACTTTAGATATACTTCTAGGCTTAAATCCTATCTAAAACATAAATGCTGCAAACATTTAGAAAGAGGTTATAATTGAAAGCAGAATAAAATTATATAAATACATTAAAAAATAACAGGCTCTTTGATTAACATTTCACCTTATATTTGAAGATCATATTGTGCAGATGGATTGTCAATACAGAAAAGTAGTAATACATGAAAAAAAAAAATTGACCTTCAGCAAGTAGATTTCTTGGCTTTCTTTGTTAGCTATTTTGTTAAAAAATAAGGTGTATGTTTTTTTAGTTGCCTATTCCTTTCCTGTTGTAACAGTAAAGTATAAGCAGCCTACTTATGTGAAGTTCAGTAACAACATTTTGCCTGAGCATGTTGAGACAGAATTTCTCTCTGCATCGTACTAAATGGCTGGCAGACAGCCCTGAAGGTTACGAATTGTGTATTTTCTTTTACATTACCTATGTGAGCTTTGTGATTAAACTGCATAAATACACATATTTGAAGTTAATCTAAGATTTTAATTGCAGTTCAGAGCTGTTGTTTTAATTATTACAAGCACAATTTTCCCAGTGTCATGTACAAGTGCTGTTAGTTTTTCTCTAGTTCATGGCATTCAGTGAGATGTCTTCTTTTATGAGAAATAAATAATTTCCATTTAAGGCTCTTGATTTAAGAAAGTGAGAACATTGAGCTTAAGACATCCCTATGAAACCTAGTATTTCTTGAGGAACTCGTACAACAAGTTTACAAAGAAAGTTTAATATTACATTAATAATACTAACCATCTTGGGACAGGGTACCTACTACAGTTTAACCATCAAAATCTTTTGGGAAATTTTAGAGTAGGAATTCTAAAGATGTTATCAACAGTTGATAATGTTGCCACAGTAATTAAATTTTAGATTATATGAATACCTTGCTGAATTTTGCTTAATAAAATTTGAGTTTTATTGATTTTATATTAAAAAGTATTCTAGATATGGAATCTTTCAGATTTGTGTGTATGTATGGTATGTTTTTGTAATAAGAATTTATGTAAAGGCATTAGAAATACACGTATCTTATCCTTTTATGTAAAACTATAACTCTTGAGAATATCAGTGATTACAACAGTTTTTTTTGAATCTTAATCTCTTTAAGTTGCTTGCTGTATCCATCATCTGGTTGTTCATGGCTATTCAGTTTAATTGACT
>JAQZBX010019794.1:5241-33607 GCA_029593785.1 Cabassous unicinctus
AAAAACAAACAAACAAAACAAGCAAAAAGAAAACAAATAAAAAAACAACACAAGGGAGCCGAAGTGGCTCAGTGGTTGTTTGCTAGCTTCCCACATAAGAGGTCCTGGGTTCAATCCCCAGCCTGGATACCTAAAAAAAAAAAAAAAAAAGGTGGTGTTGCAGTTTGGTATTGTTGATGAACTCCAAAATGAAATATTCATTTATGTTTGTGAACTGGTCTTTTCCTCTGGGCATATTAGAGTGTATTTGATTCAGAAGTTTTACTTTTACTTGATTAGGTGATGATGAAGGCTTTGATTGGGCCATGTCAGTAGGGTGTTGAGTCCCTGCTCCTTGGTGGGTGGGGACTCAGAGATAAAAGACATGGCAAAGGACCGAGTTGGAGTTCTGATCTTGAGTTGTGGTGCTGGTGCCCAGGGAAGTGAGCACACAGAGGAGCTTGGTTATGAGGAAAGAGAATGCCTGGGAAAGGTGACCAGCCATTCACCTGACAGTTCACAGCTGGCCTTCTGGAGAGAAAAAAGCCTAGAGAGCCTCATTGTCTACAGCCAAACTTGTGGAGGAAACAGAGGAGCTGAGCCCCGAGAGAAATGGAGGCCTAGGAAGAGAGGAACCCAAGAAGCCTGAACTCTGGCAAACGTCTTGCTCCAACACATGACAACAGATTTGGTGAGGCTGAAGAAACTTATGCTTTATGGCCTGGTAACTGTAAGCTTCTACCTCAAATAAATACCCTTTATAAAAACCAATAGATTTCTGGTGTTTTGCATTGGCACCCCTTTGGCTGACTAATTCAGGTAGTATATGGGAATCCTGTATTTTATGCATGATTATTCTGTAAATTTCTCTAATAAAGAAAAAAAAAGATAGATGCTACAAGAACAAAAAACGGGCAACACACTTCAACAAATATTTCTCCAAAGAATATGTACAAATGACTAAAATGCACAAAGAAAGAGGCTCAGCATCATTAGCCATTAAGGAAATGTAAATCAAAAACACAATGAGAGGCTAGTTCACATGACTAGGATGGCTACTATTAAAAATAATAATCATAATAACAAGGGTTGGAAAGCATGTGGAGAAACAAGAATGCTTGTTCATTGTTGGGGAGAATGTGGAATCTTACAGTCCTTGTGGAACAGTTTGGCAGTTCTTCAGAATGTTAAGTACAGAATTACTATATGACCTGTCAATCCTACTTCTAGTGCATACCCAAAAGAATTGAAAGCAGGGATGTTAACAGATATTTTCACACCTATGTTTACAGCAGCATTATTCATAATATCCCAAAGGTGGTAAGAATTCAAGTGTCCATCAACAGATGAATGGTTAAAAAAAGTGGTATATACAAACAATGGAATATTATTCAGCAGTAAGAAGACATGAAGTTTTGATACATTCAAAAACATGAATGGTTCTTAAAGACATCATGTGGTTAAAATAGGCCAGATGCAAATGGACAAATATTGTTTGAACTCACTGATATGAAATAATTAGTGAAAGCAAATTCATAGAATCAGAAATTAGAATATAGTTTAACAGAGACGGAGTGGGTTAAGAAATGGGGAGTTAATGCATTATTGGTACAGAACTTCTGTTTGGGATGATAAATTTGTGTAAATGGGTGGTGATGATGAGAGCACATTATTGTGAATGTAATTAACAGCACTGAATTATATGTTTGAATATAGATTAAAGTGGAAATATTAGTAGAATGAAAATTTTAAAAGCCATAGAACTGTGTAGAACAAATTGTGAAACTTTATGTAAAGTTGGGACTATAGTTCATAGTACAATTATATTAATATCTTTTCATCAATTGTAACAAATTTACCACACTAATATAAAGTATTATTAATGGGTCTGGTGGGGTATATGGGAACTCTGTTTCCTGCATAAACTAAAACTATTCTAATATAAACAATTTTTAAAAACTGTAGAAGGTGCAAGAATCATACAATGTAATTTTAAAATGATTCATAGTTTAAAGACAAAACAGAAAGTTACGTAAATTTATGTGGAGACAAGACACTATTGAGTAGGAGGATTTGGGAAAAATAGATTTTATTGAAATTAAAATAAAATTATTGAGATAAAAATCAATTACATCGGTTATGTATCTGATTAACACATTCGAGGGAATAGTGAAAACGTTATTCAAAACAGTGTAGAAATACAAAATTATATAAATATGAAAAAATTCATATGACAACGTAGATATAAGAAGTGCTAATATATATTTGAGTGGAATCTGAAAGTAAAAACCTAGAACACGGCCAATAATTTTTAAGAGATAATGGGAATCCCTGTAATTTTTGTTTAACATTTATGTAATCTAAGCATCTTTTAAAATATGTATGAAAAAAAATAATAACATTTATGTAAGCAAATGCACATATATGCATATATATCTATATATCATTTTAAAAATATTGGTTTGCATTGTGAAAAATTTGATTTTTACCCACAATAAAAAAAAAACAAAGTAAAAAAGAAAAAAAAAGAGATAATGGCTCCTAATTTAGAATTACTACCAAGCCCAATCTGCAATTTTAGGAAATAAAATAAATATTAAGTAGTTAAATTAAAAAGAAATCCATGAGTTGATTTATGTTGCATAATTAAAACTTACCTGGTCTTTGTCCACATTTTTGAGGAAGGAACCTCTGATTTTTTGAAATTTTCCCTGTTATAAGTACCTTTTGTTTTCCATGGTGGGAGCAAGACCACACCTGATAATTCACATGCTAATATGACTACAGGGAGGGGCCACCAACCTTCAATCTTAAGGTGGTGCTATCCAAACCAGGAAGATCATCTAGGTGATTAGGGGATTGAGCCAAGTCATATTAAGTCAACTCAAATTAGCCTAACTGCCTGACTTCTGGCAGGGGAGGAGCACTTCAGATTGCATTCAACCAAGTGGATATTTATTCTATCAATCATGCCTGCATAATGAGACCTCATTAAATTCAGTACTCTTAGAATCCTGATAAGCTTCCTGATTGATAAGATACATCTGTGGTGGGAGGGTGAGGTATTCTCACTCCATTTGGAGAGGACATGTATGCTTGCATTTGTGACCCACCCAAATCTCACCCTATGACTCTTCTTTTGACTTCTTTTGGTATCTTTCTACAATAATTAAGCTATAATTTAAATATAACACTTTCAGTGAATTGTGTGAGTTGTTCTAGCAAATTATCAAACTTGAGGGAGTGGTGGGAGCTTCCAAATTTGCTGAAGTGTGGGTAGCTTAGGTCCTCAAAATTGTGACTGGTGCCTGCAGGGCAATCTTATAGAGGGATGCCCTTACTCTCTGGTGTCTGCCTAACATAGGGTAAAGTCAGAATTAGATTGGATTGAAAGTACTGCTGTATTTGCAGTTGGTGTCAGAAGCAGTTTTGAAACCTGCAGAAGATTTTTTCCCAAACTTTATAACATAGCATATTGAAACTGCTAAAACTGCAAAGGCCAAGAGAAGACCCTAAAGATAGACAAGACAGATTAATTATAAAAGAAGATGATTTTTTTAGAGAGATACACAGATGAACACAGATTAGTTAAATGACATAATAGTCAAGAGCTCCTTATTAATGAAAAAAATGAAGAGAAAAAAATACTTAATCATATCCATATTACACAAAACCAAATCCCAAATTCTTTTATTTTTGACCATTAGTGGTAATATAGTACCAACTTTGCTTTTGCTACATAAATATTTTAATGTTATTAACTATAGTCCATAAATTACATTAGTTATATATTTTCCTCTTGTACCACCACATACTTAATACCCTGCAGGAGAAGAAAATAACTGTGTTTATATTATTAACCACAGTCCTCATCTAATGCCAAAATCATTGTTATACATTCCCAATATTATCCTCCAGCTGTCCTCCAACTAACATTAAACTCCCTAGACTATACTTTTCAGCCATAATCTCATCTGTAAATCAACAGTGTTTGTTACATTCATTAAATGTGTTACCATCAAGCCCAACCATTACCACATATTTACATTTGACCTTATTATACATTCTACATATATCCAGGAGATGAATTTTCAACAGCAATTTTGTGAGACAAAAATAATTTAATGATGTCCACATGAAGCTGGGAAGTGTTGGATTCCTCTAGTTTCTTGGCTATGTTGCATAAAAGAATTTAAGAACATGCAAGTTTAGTTAGGCCAGTATAAATAATTTATTGGGAAATTTGGGAAAAGAACAGACCTTGCTGAGAAATGGGAGAGAAGGATGGAAATATGCATGAAGATTTGGTGCAGGCTCCTCTAGTCAGAAAGAGCAAGATTTGACTTCTGTGATTACCTTTTAACTATTAATTATTCCTCCCCTTAGTAATGTAATGAGGAAGGGTTCCAGCTGTTATTGGTTACTACACCAATGGTGGGGGCCATTGATGAGGCCTGTTTGGAATATCCAGGGCCAAGGGGATGTCTAAACTGGGACCACAAATTCAGGGTCAAGGTCTCGGCAGGGTCTTGCTGTCATGTTATCTATTGGCCATGTTGTCTGTTGGGTCAGGTGCCATCATCCCCCTTTCACTATACTAATCTGACTCAACTCCCCCATCAGAGAGTTCATGCTCTTATTCTTAAGGGTGTGCTGAGGGATGAGGGTCTTTCTTCTGTATTTACTTCCTGCTGGTTAGGGCAGTAGTCCCTGCCTAACAGGGTGTAAACCTCTCTGGTTATTATATTGAGGTTGAGGGAAGATTAGTCCCAACCTTGGCTGGAACTGGATGAATCTCCCACCTGACTAATAAGGCATTGATTCTGTAAGAAATAAACTTAAATAGAATTTGGAAGATCATGGCCCTATTAAAAGGAAGAAGAAGATGGTGGTAGGTGGGCCCCAAAAGGGGCTAGCCATGAAATATTGGACTATGAAAGTGAGAAAGGCCAGGTGCCTTCAGAGGCTGCATCCTCCCAAAGTTGATGGAAAACAACATACTTCTCTCAGTTCTTTTTTGCTGTGGTTAACCTTAGTGAAAGATTGTGGTAGACCTGCTGGGTTTGGGTATAAACTGCCAACACCAGTTCTCAGAGCAGTGGTTATGCTTAGGACAGCTAGGAGAGGTATGAAGGGAAGCACCACCCTAGACTTAAACTCACGAAGACAGTATAGGCAACAATAAGGCAAGCATATGACAAACAAAATAAAGACAGTACTTAAGAGAGCCATTCCTTTACCTAATAGGCATGTTCATTAACTAGTTATAAAATGAATTAAGTTTATGAGGACTGTTAACATGTTCAATATCCCTCTCCATATGATCTAGAATACTAAAGATATCATAATAATCAGGCATATAGGTACAGTACTTAATATTAATCAATACACAAGTTCCTTTTTGACCTGCATTTCATAGATCTAAGCTCCAGGTTTGCAATACCATACATGTTATCTCTTCATGGAAGGCCATAATGCCAAATGCATTTGTTTAAGTTCTACCCACAGTACTCTGGTAGTTGCTGCTTTACTTGGTATGCCCTTCATACAGCCAGCATGCTGCAGCACCATTGACCCTAGAGAGAAGCTAGGAAGGTCGGCTCCAGTATTTCACTGGTCTAGTGCATAGAAAATTTTGGCACTATGAAACAGATACAGTGTGGAGGCATCTGCCTAATCCAGCCATTGCTGGTTGTTACAGGAGTCCAAAATTGCATCATACTCTCCGTTCACTTCAGGAGCATGTTCAGTGATGTAGTAGATACTTTTATTGTTTTAGGGATAAGTGACCAACCCAGCCAATAACTCAAAAAGAAAGGCACCATGTAGGATACTAGAGGCCTCGTTTGAGTGCAAAAGAGAGTTTGACAACACTGAAATCTATCTCTTTTGATTTTTATACACTTTCTAAACACTTCTAATGCAATGTATAACATATCAGATGAACTTAACTATTTTAGAACTTTACTTTTTACTTCTTCACCTTTACCACGATGATGTTAATTAACAGATATTTTACTTTATCATCAAAGGAAAATGACTTTCTCCATTATTTTATGAAAATGGAAGATTCCCAATGGTATCAAGATAATCTTTCCATACCACCACTTTAATATGCAGATCGAGGTGGCCTCTGACAGGTTTTCTCTGTAAAAAAGTTACTTTTTATTAATATCAATTCAGGTTTCTAATTAATAATGGCTTCCTGGAATTAGCCATTGAAATGCTTCAGTTTAGAACATGCTTTCACAAACTTCTTATGACTTGAAGTCACTTTACTTTTAAACAAGCTTATTAAATTACTATTACCAACCAATGAACTTTTCTTTTTCTATTTAAAAGAGGGCAGATCTACATTTCTTTCAACATACTTTCATTAAACATGAACTTACACTTTCATCATCTTAAAGATGATATATAATCTTGATACATTTAATTGGTGTTCTATAAACCTACAGAGATAACATAAAAGCTAAATAAAATTGAAACCATTATAATTTATGCATAGTGTGTTCTTTTTCCTTCCTTTACTGGAGGCTAAAACTTCTTTTCTTTAATTAAATTCTAAAACTGTGAATAATATTAAAAGCATATGGACTGCTAGATTCTGGAAAAATTATTTAATTTGTTTAAATTATAATTTAGAAAAGATCTTTTTATAAATTTTAGGGACTTTTACTTACTTAAATTTCATAATAGGATTATTTAAAAAAAGCTTTTTTAAATTTTATTGAAGTATACCATTCATATATGAACTTTCATGAACAATAAGCATATAGTAAAAGTTGTGAATTTACAAAGAACACATGCATAACATCATACAGGGTGTGGCAGTTTGATATTATTTATGAATTCCAAAATGAGAATTGATTATGTTTGTAAAATGATCTGTTCCTCTGGACATGACACCCTGTGATTGATTTAAAATTAAAAGGCTTTATATTTACTTGTTTAAATCAAGATTAGGGCTTTGATTTGGCCATGTCATTAAGGTATACAGGGTTGAGTCCCTGCCCCCTTGGTGGGCTATATAAATGGATACTCAGTCAAGAATAGACAGCCAGCATCTCCTGGGAATTCATCAAGGACCTTCATCGGATCCCCTGGTTTGCAGTCTGCCTGCGAAATTTGGATTTGTGTAGCCCCATGGTCATGTGACAGAATTTATAAAATCTTATACTATTTACAGATAGCTCTTGTTGATTCTGTTTCCCTAGAGGACCCTGACTAATACACAGGGGTCGCGTACATCACTCCACCACCAACACCTTGCATTGTTGTGAAATATTTTTTATGAATTATGAGAGAATATTGTCAAAATATTACTACTAAATATAGTCCATATCTTAAATTTGGTGTATTTTTCTCCGAACCCACTCTATTATTATTATTTTTTAAAATATACTTTTATTACAGAAGTTGTGGACTTACAAAACAATCATGCAATATATAGCATTCCCCTTCACCAACACAAAACACTGTGGTGGAATATTTGTTACAGATAATGCGTAGATATCATCAGACTTTTACCACCAACCATGGTCTGTAGTGTATATTTGGCACACTTTTTCCATGCTCCCCCATTATCAAAACAGTACATCTTTGGCATTGATGCAAGAATATTACAGTATTGCTATTAACCACAATCCATAGGTCACACCAATTGCATTTTCTCCATGCTTATTTGAATTAGTTTTTCATGTGTGCATATTAAATTTCATTTCAGGGATATCACTCTCATTTACCAACTGCTTTAACATGGCCCAGTGAAAATGATGTCATCCTGCTTGGGTGGATTACCAATATGACCATTGTCCTTATAAGGAGGTAGGAAAAGTTAAGAATGGATTTTCTAAGGCATTAGCTTTTATTTTATATTTACATCAAAGTAAGGCTAACAAATCTAGCTACATAAAATACACATTCTAATTGCAAAAATAAATATTATAGTGATTGCAAGGGCCTATTTTCTAGGTGTTTTTGACTCATTGAAGAAACTTCACTTTTATTTCTAGGCATGATTAAAGTCATTTCTCCACCTCAATCCTCTTGGTAGGAATGAAGCAAGCTTGAGACCAATATAAGAAGTAAAATCATATCTACCAGTCATTCATGTTGAGCCCTTTGTTTCAATTACTACTCTGCTTAGTTTTAATGAGAATTTGTGTTTGTAAGTTACTTAATTAGGACTCTTTAGAGTGAGAACTCATTTTAAGGGGATAGAGACCAAATCAAATCCGTACAAATTTTTTAAAAATAAAGAGATTACATTGGCTTATTTTAATTTATTTTTTTTTTCAGTAGATACTGGGCATTGAATCTGGGACCATGTATATTGGAAGCAGGTGCTCAACCACTGAGCTACATCCACTCCTCAAAGGTAGAAATAAATATTGGCTTATTTTATAAGTAAGTTCAGGAAAGGATTTGACCTCAGATAGTGGATGTGAGGATGAAGAGATGGGAGATGGGGGATGAGAGTGGGCAGGATGAACTGGGGTGGGGATCCAAAGACTGAGTATTCTCAGGTCTCCTCTCTCTCACTCTCTCTCATTCTCTCCCACTCTTTCTTGCTCTCACTCTCCTTCACCCTCTCTCTCTTTCTCAGCTTCATCCATCTGTCCCCTGTCTCTCTCTCCCTTCCTCCTTCCTACACTCTCTTCTTCCTAGTTTTACTAACAACTATTTGTGCTATTAAACTTCTCTTACCTTCCTCTTTTCTTTTCTTTTTTTTTAAAAAACACTTAGATTACAAAATGTTACAGAGAATATGTAGGGGATTCCCATATGCCTTACTCCCTACACCTCTCACATTTTCCCATATTAGCAAATTCTTTCATTAGTCTTGTACATTCACTGAAATTGACAAACACATTTTGGAGCATTGCCACTAAGCATGAATTATAGTTTACCTTGTGGTTTACAATCTTTCCCACTCAATTCTGTAAGTTATGGCAATATATATAACAGTCTGTATCTGTCATTGTAATGTCATTCAAGATGATTCCCAAGTCCAGAAAACATCCTTGTGTTACACCTGTTTTTCCCTCTCCCTACTCTCAGAACCTCTAGTGGCCGTTTCCTCCACATGAGTGATATTTCTTCCATTGCTAGAATCATAATAAGTCTATAGCAGAATACTAGTAAGTCTACTTTAGTCTGTAGTCCATTACCCAATCCTGAGGATTCTGGGATGGCGTTGCCCACTCCACCTTTAATTGAGGGGGGTCTTTGATCCCATATAGCCAATGGATAGGACTCTCTTGCTTGCAGTTGTAGACAATCTTGGCTCCTTGGTCTGTTGGTTAGCTATCATCTCCTCCTTGTTAGTTGTCTTGGGTGAGTCCAATGAACTGGAGAGTAAATGTTGCAACTCCATTGAGATTCAGGGCCCAGCTGGCACATGGACAGCCCAAAGATTCAAGTCTCCTGGATGTACACCTACCAAATTTAGTACTAAATATACATTGAAATAGAAGGACAGAAGAGCCATGTATAGGGAAACCACACCTTAGTCCAACTCTGTCACACTGGGGAGCATAAATTCCAAAGTAAGGCTCACTGACATACGACCAACCTCCTGAGCTATCTGCCCTGACCATGGTGTCTGGGTATCCCCAGAGCCTTCAGGAGCCCCACTATTTTGAGTAGTATCTACTTTGGCTGTCAATGAGATCTTGTGGGATGTGCAAAAGCTTTACCTCTGGAATGACCTCCTGACTCGCTTTGAAGTCTCTAAGCCATATAAACTCATTAGTCTTTACCTTCTCCCCCTTTTCATCAAGTTTTTTTTTTCCAGTTGGATTGTTTTTTGGTACTTCATAGTGATCCTTCAGTGCCAGGGAGGTTCATCCCTGGGAGTCATGTCCCACAATGGGGAGAAGTTTTTGCATTTATATGCTGAGTTTGGCTTAGAGAGAGGCCACATTTGACCAAGAAGGAGGGTCCCAGTAAGTAAGTCTTAGGCACACTATACTACTAGGCTAAATTTCAATTTCAAGAGCAAAGGCCAAAAACATTGTCATCAATATCATGGGCCCATCAATGGACCATCCTTCTTCACTAGTCATTGCCATTGTACTTGGGGGATTTTTGCTGTTCCATTAGAGAAGGTGGCAGAGCTACCCAGGATGGGAATTTGATGTTCTTTTGGTTATTGTGTGAATCTCCCCCCACTGTGACAATACCCCATGAATATTTGAAAACATTTATACACCTCATATGTATGCCCAGATGAACTTACTTCTGTGTATCTCCCATCACTGACACCCCACACCAATGATCCTCCCCTGCCACAGTTGTAACTCTTCTGTGATCCAACACTTCTTCAAAAAATGAAGCCAATAAAATGACTAAATATAATTAATAAGAAAATAAAATATGAAAGTTTTAAGCAAAAGAAATAAAATACAGAAAAATTAAAAAAAAAACTAAAATTAAAATAAAACAATCAGGATATTAAAAAATAATGAAAAATGTTAAATTTTTTTTTTACATTTTGCCTTTCATCACTGTAAGATCTGTTGTCCTGTATGTACATTGACATTTTCTTCCATTTATTCCCCAGTGTCTTACTTTGTTTCATTTTGTCTTTAAAGAAGTTTTAGGTCACAATAAAGTCACATACAGAATACAGGAGACTCCCATTTACCCAACATCCTCCCCCTTTCCCCCTTCCTCTATTAACAATCTTTTTATATGTGGATGATACATTTGTAACAACTGATGTACAAATATTTGAAACCTAGCTACTAACCATAGTCAGTGGTTTACATTTTGGTTTACATTTTAGACCATACAATTTTATAAACTTTTGATGAAATTTGACATGGACTGTATCCATCATTGCAAGATCATGTAGAACACTTCCATCACCCCCAAAATACTCCGTTCCATCTATTATATTCCTCCCTCTCCCTGCCTTGGGGCCCAAGGCAACTACCAGGCTTCACTCCTTGAATGACAAGATACATAGTTACTTGCAACAACACTGAGGGCTTGACACACTGGTCTGTCTTCCCAGTAATAAGATTATTAGCCATCCTTATTTTAAGGCTGATGAAAGTTTAAACTGGGGAACTACAGGGCAAACTGATTCTTAATTTTCCAGCCTAGAAGATAGAGTTTTAATCTGCCACACTTAGTCTTTCCCTCAGGGCTCTTGCAAAGAGAAGTTGCTGGGGACTGGGTAGGTCAAAGAACTCAGGAAAATCTTTTTCCCTTTCCCAATACATTCTATATTCAGTTTTCTATATGACCTTTCCATCCTGCTTGGCCTAATTTGTCCTTCAGGAATATTATTTATATATATAAGAGCATATTTAATTTTACAAGTTGAATAGATTTCTTTTAAGAATTTTTCATTTAATTCAATATTACCATCCCAATGTATAAAGATATACACTGAGCAAATAGGCAGACACAAATAGAGAGTTAGACACAAAAACATAACTCACTAAAGTTACTTAAAAGTTTCATTCTTTTACAGAATAAGTTTAACTGTAAAATAATATTTAAAAGACTTCTTTGAAGGCTATTTCTAATTACTCTAATTTGCACTATGACCATGCAGTTTTGCACAAGAATTTCATTCTTTTCAATTTTTGGCTTATAACCAAATTGTTTCCCATGCTTTGAAGTACAATTTTCCTTTATTTCAGAACTTTGTTTATTTCCCATTTTGACTTTGGCAGTCCTTTGATTAAAAACACTAATTCCAGTATATGCTCACTGAGGTCATTGGAACCTCAGGGAAGCTGGTTTCTCTCAGGAATTGATGCTTTTAGGAACATCAACAATTGAGTCGGGAGCCTCTCTCACTCCCCAGTCCTCAGAGATAACAGGATTCAGGGGGGCGCACTGCACTGGAAAAGTGCATGTTCAACCCTGAGTGTTGAGAATTCCACCAGGCAGCAATTTAGTCCACACTTGGAGCCACAAGAGAAAGCATGGTTATTGGCATCAGTGGAAGGACAGGAGACAAGGCTGTCTCAAGTTTGCTTTCCCTTGAGCCATAGGGTTATTTAAAGTTGTCATGAAATAACCATTAGCAAAAACAAGGGATGAGGCTACACCTGAAGTAACCATGAGCAAAGGCAAACTCAGTTTATAATTACCATCACAATAGCCAGCATATGATAGGTTGTGGTTAGACCTGAAGTAACCATAAACAAATGTAAATTCATCAAAGATTACCATTACAGTAGCTGAAGTCTAGGATAAATCCACCCAGTTATAGCATTTTCAGATATTATCCTACTGCTGTTTTATACTACAACAACATCTATAAATGATCTTAACTCTTAGTGACAGTTTCTAGTAAGTTTCCACTTAAAAATAATTTGGGCACTTCCATTTATTAACTAAGTAACTAAAACAATTTTATTAGTAACAGCTTTGCTTAGTTTTTCTACTTTTCCTGCAGTTGAACTAATTCCACTTGTGAAATATGTGTCAAATTCAATTGCAAGATGTATTGACCTTTAAATACACATTTTTAAGTTACCTTTCTCTGTTACCTAATTTGTAACAGGCAAAACCCAAATTTGATTTACCAGTTCCTAGGCATGAACAGACTAAAAAAGCTAAAGCAAGCACAGATTAAAAAAGAGAATTCTACACATTTAGGTTAGCTTAGGGAAAGACTTGACTTCAGAATCACCTAGAGGCAAAGCTCCCAGTGTCTGTCCACAGCAAAAGTTTGCGCAGGACCCTTCATCTTAGTTCCTCCAGGAAAATACCTGGGCAGCTGTGAAGTATGGAGATTAGGGGTCTAGAGAAGCCTGTCCCAGATGAGACATGAATTGGGGCTGCTCTGTGGGCTGTACCAGAGCAAGGGGTAAAGCCCTGTGAGAGCTTTTTTCACAGGATGGATTGGAGTGCTACAAGGGAATAGGCAGGGAGCTAAGAATAGTCAGAAACCTTTTAATCTTAACACATTTCCTCATCCCTTTAAGGAGACTTGGCCAAGTGGTCTCTGCCCCTCAGATCTGTCTGTCCTCTGCTTCTTTCTTACACACATTTAACTGGAATTCAAGGTCCCATACAAAGCCAACTCTTGGCCATACTGTGGCCAGGTACTGTGGCAGGAATAGATTAGCTTCTTTATTTTCAGAACATCAGTAGGCAGGTTGTCCTAATTTCTGAGAAGGCAACCCAATGGGGATTCTGCTGAAATGCTGGAAGAGCCACCCATTATCCTAAGGGAGGATAATACACGTTCATCAGTCTGGATGGCATCCCACCGCTAGACTTGACTAAATGGATTGCTTGCCTAGCCAGTGCCTGGAAATTGAGAAGCCATGCTTAATGTCCCCACATACTGGGGTTTGCAAGTCTTATGCTGTGGGCATCCCAGATCCTTAGAGGTCTGGATGTGGGTGTGGGTGTTCCCACATTGAATACCGAAGTTGGACTGATCCTAGGAAAGGGGCTGGCTAGGGAGCTTTCTTTTCCCTATTTTGCAGATGTCTAGGAGAGAACTCACCTCATGGTGCCTCCCAGGGTGAGTTCTGCAGTTAAAGCTGACATTAAAAGCCCATTAAAAACTAGAGACTAGTTGTCCTGTGATTTGCCAGCAAACAGCCTCAGGACCACCAAGGCTGAAAAGGAGCAAAGCCTCAAGGCCCTATGCAGCGTGGGACTCATGCCTCACTAACAAATGCATTTTCAGTTTCTAAGGCATTCTAAAGCATGTCACAGACCCAAAATGAGGACAGCAGAAGTTGGAAAGTGCTTCTAATTAAAAGGAGTTAAATGGTGGCCTAAGGAAATGATACAATGGATGATAACCATTCTGAACTCAGAGACAGTCTGGTAAACTCCTGGCAGACTCTGCTCGACTTAGGCCACATGCCCAGTCAAGTCTCAAGGATGGTTTCACCCACCACCCAGAACTTCCTTGGAACTACTCGGCATGGGGGCTTGCCCCTACCACCTCCAGGGAGGGAACATGAAGTCTGGGCAGACTGAGTTTATGTCCTGTGGGAGTCTATCCAGGAAGTCCATTAAAATGGCAGAACCAAAAGAGGGCACAGATAGGCCTTAATTAAAACTCACCAGTCTCTGGCAGGGGTCGGGGAGCACCACTTGCCTTTATCCTGCCTGGCTTGCCAAATGAAGTTCGGGAAGTTTTGGATACCTCTAGGTTCTTCACTATGTTGTGTAAAAGAATTTAAGAACATGTGAGTTTAGTTAGTCCAGTAAAAATAAATTATTGGGAAATGGGGGTAAAGAACAGAGCATGCTGAGAAATGGGAGAGAAAGATGGAAATGCACACTGAGATTTGGTGCAGGCACCTCTAGACAGAGAGAGTGAATTTGATTTGTGTGGTTAGCTTTTAAGATATGAGGGGAGGGGCCCCAGCTGTTTTTGGTTACCCCACCAATGATGGGAGCCAATTGTGAAGCCTATTTGGAATATCCAGAGCTAAGGGGAGGACCCAACTGCGACCTCACAGCCAGGGTCAAAGTCTTGGCAGGGTCTCGTGGCCCTGTTGTCTGTTGGCCAAATTGTCTGTTAACCATGTTTATTGGCCATGTTGTCTGTTGCCTATGTTGTCTGTTGGGCCAGCCACATTTCCCTTTTACTATACAAACCTGCTTCACTCAAAATATTGAGAAAATTATTGTTAACTTAGAATTGAATATGAAGCAAAATCATTATTTAAGAATCGAAGTTTAAAGGCATTTTAGTAAGAAAAAAATAGCTAAATGAATCAGTTCTTCAAAAACACCTATAATGAGGAAAAATATAAGCCACAAATTTAAGAGACATTATTTGCAGGCAGAAATGTTAGCATAGGCTTTAGGTAAAAATTCTCCTGTGAAACTATTAGGAATGGATAAATAACCTACTTAAATTGAGCTGATTGTACAGTGCAAGGAACATCTAAAAATGAATTTCAACCTCATTACTAATTTGGAAAAAGCAATTACACAACTATAAAGAAAGTCATTTCAGAAAAGTGAAATCTGCACCATCACATGGAAATCAGCCAGATGGAATGAAAAATATGAATAACATGTACTTGATTTTAATTGTAGAAACAACGAATTGGGAAGAATAACAAACCTGTAGACAGGGAAGAAGAGACATACAGGGAAGTAAATTTGGCACTTGTGTCTCATTTTTCCTTGAGAATTACTCATTCAGAAGCAATGCCTGAGAAATGGAGGAAGTGATCCGTGTTTTCAGTTGCTTTGTGGGTCCAGAGAGATAGGATTATACCCTAGGGCCCTCACAAGTGCCTTGGTGAACACTACTAGCTCAGATTGGAGAACCTGTGGTAGGTTGACTCAAAGATTCAGCTTCAAAACCTCTGATTTACAAGTCTAGACTGAGATGCTTCTAAGAGACTCTGGCACATGGAAGAACTAAAACTTAAATGACTCTAGAGGAAATATGATCATCCTAGGCCACATACATAAAATAAATATAAATAAAATGAAAATGTGTGTTTGCATATGTGTGGGTATACACCTCAGTACACTGACAGGACCTGGATATTGATCCCAATAAAACTGAGCACATATAACCTCCAGATCTTGGCTCTGAAAAAACCCTTCTCCACTATCAAGAATCAGGACTCCTTGCAGATATGGTCGATTTCAAAGATGTTGAAGGGAAAGCACAAAATGAGCCTGGAATATTTGTGGTGTGAGGAAGTAAAGAAGCCCTCAAAAATTGATGGGATCATTAAAAAAGATATAGGAAGACACTCGAAGGACTCTACATTGGCCAATCCTGGGGCAATTAGAGCATCAAAACAAATAATGTCATTAATGAGTAAAATTGGAAACTATGAATTCAAAATGATAATGTGTTTAATTAAAAAGTTGCAGCTCAATGATGGTGAAGATATTAATACCAAACTCAAACTACCTGACCACAAAATACTTGTTGATTATGAAGACAAAGGAGTAGATTTCTAACTGAGCGGCCTATCAATCATCACATGAATCAAGATATCAATGAAAACATCATCAACAACAAAATAATGTGATACCTGATAGGACTCAATGGGAAAGCTGCCTAATTTCTGTGATATTCCTGACAAAAGTGAATAAATTCAGGAAGAAATGTCAAACAATCAAAAATCAAAGGATATTTATATTCAATAGTAACAAATTCCCAACATTCATGAAACTTAAGGATAGACTGAGTAACTGTTTCAAATTACAGGACCTAAATAGTCATGTCAATTAGATGAAACCTGCAGTTTTAAGCAGTATCCTTTTTATTTTAAAACAATTTTGAGGGAAGCGAGTGTGGCTCAATTGATAGAGCTCCCATTTACCATATGGGAGGCATGGGGTTCGCTTCCCGGGGCCTCCTTGTGAGGGCAGGCCAGCCCACGCGGCGCGGTGGGCTCATGCAGCGGGACCTCACAGCAAGGGGGAGATAAGCAGACACGGAGAAGACACACAGTGAATGGACACAGCAAGCACAAGCAGCAAGAGGGGGATAAATAAATAAATAAATAAATCTTTAAAAATAAATAAATAAATAAATAAACAATTTTGAGATCCTGGTAAAATTTGATAGGATTAGAGAATAAGAAGCATGTAATATATGTTAAGCTCTAAATATTGATGGCTGTCTTGTGGTTATGTAGAGAATGTTCTGTATATGGTACACATTACACACTACTTATATTGTGCAAGAGATTGGGCATTTTATGGTTTGAGAAAAAAAGTTTCTTTCTCAATATATGTAAATTTCCTTTTAGTTAAGATTGTTTCAAAATTAAAGTAAACAGGAACCATTTAATTACTTACTCCCACTTTTGTGGGTAGGCAACAATGAAGTTAATGGAATCCTATTATATTGCCTAATGGAAGCAAGTGAAAGATTCCTGTTTAAGGTAATTTTTTATTATATATTTTTTAACTGCAAAGAAGCTTAAGATTACATAAATGTTACATCAAATATATAGGGGATTCCCATATACCCCATCCCTTCGCTCTTCCGCACTTTCCCCCATTAACAACATCTTTCATTAGTATGGTACATTTGTTACAATTGATGAACACATATTGTAGCATTGCTACTAATCATGGGCCATACTTTACATTATACTTTACACTGAACAGTTTTATAGGTTTTGACAAAATGTATAATGGCCTCTATCTGTCATTGCAATATCATGCAATACAATTCCAATATCTCCCAAATGCCGCATGTTAAACCTATTTCTCCCTCTCCCTACCCTCAGAAACTTTAGTAGCCACTGCCTTTATATCAATGATACAATTTCTTCCATTGCTAGAATATTAATGAGTCTATTTTAGTAAATAGTTGCATTGTCTCCTTATGTTTGCTGATTCCTCAATCTTGAGAATTTTGGGATGGTCATGCCAACTCTGTTTCCGATTGAGAGGGGGCTTAGATCCCTTGGGGCAGATGGAATGACCTGTCTTGCTTACAGTTGTAGATACTCTCTGGTTTTGGGGATAGGCATTGTCCATCATCATCCTTTTGTTAATTGTCCTGTACATGTCCAATGAACTGAAAAGCAGGTGTTGCAACTCTGCTGAGATCCAGTGCTCAACTGGCATATGAAGAGCTGGAAGATTTAAGTTTCTGGGACATATATTTAATGAGTATAGTACTAGTTATAAGTTCAAATAAAAGGGACAGAAGAATCATATGTAAAGAAACTATAAATGAATCTAACTCTGTTACATTGGGGAGCATATATCCCAAAGTAAAACCCACTGACAGGGTGCAGAATTCCTGATATGTGTCTGCCCTCCTTATATGTCTAGATGTCTCTAAAGCCCTCAGAATTCCCACTGTTAGAGGCACTGTTTACTGTGGCAGTCAATGAGATCTTGCTGAGACTTGCATAAGCGTAACCTCTGGAATGACCTCTCGACATACTTTGAAATCTCTTACTTAAAAACTCATTTGTACTTAATATTTTCTTTTTTGGGTCAAGGTCTTTTTCCAAATGCATTCCTAGTTGGCACTTGGTAATAATCCTTAAGTGCCATGGAGGCTTAACCTTGGGAGTCACGTCCCATGCTGAGGAGAAGGTAGTGTTTTTATATGCTGAGTTTGAATTAGAGAGAGGCCACATTTCAGCAACAAGAAGGCTTTTAGGAGGTAACTCATAGGCAATATAAAATACTAGACTAAGCTTCAGTATCATAAGAACAAGCTTCATATGTATATCAAGGGCCTGGCATATTGGTCTGTCCTTCTTCACTAGGTACTGCCAATATCCTCGGGGATTCTTGCCACTCTTTTCGAGAATGCAGCAGCACTTCCCAGGATAGGAAGTCAATATTTTGTCAGTTATTTTGTTGGTCACTACCCACAGATACAACATGCCATGTCCACTTGGAAATATTTATATTCCATAAAAACATGCCCCAGGTGCCCCTCCCCTCAAAACTGTGGTAACCACTAATTTTCAAATTCTGAAGAAGAAAGTTCATAGTTACCTGCAATAATATTGAGGGCTTGACATAATGGATTGTTCTTTTTTATTAGGTACTGCTTATGTTCTCAAGAGATTCTTGCCCTTCTAGTTGAGAACATAGCAGGACTCCACAGGATGAGAGTTTAATATTTTCTTATTTATTGTGTGGGCCTCCACCCACTGAGATAACACACTATGACATGATGGACAGTGTCGTAGTCCATAGACGCATACCCCAGGTTCACACTATCCCATATAACTCACACCCCTGACACTCTGCTGTGAGATTGCTCATATATTGTCAGATTAGTGGACTATCTGAAATTCTTCTTGGCATCCCTCATAGAGTTTTAATAATTTCTGTTTCTCTTTTGGGAGAATGTCCCTTTAGCTTTGTATTTAAAGAAATTCACAGTGCAATTTTTTTTTTTTTTTACATAATTGGATGCCCAAAACAAAAATCTCCAGAGGAAATTCTTTTCTTTTTCCATTAAAAAAAATAATTCTCTAGAGTCTTTTTTCAGCAAAATGATAAAACTTTAGCTTTTGTTATTATATGCAGTAATTCTTTAGTACAATATTGGGGTTCTTTTCATCTGCAAGCTTTCCAAAGTGTTCTCTAAGACAACACTTTTTTAAAAAGAATTTTTATGAATGAAGTTATTTTACTAGGTTTACTTTTTAAGGGTAGAAAACAGAAGAATTTTATGTGGCATTAAAAGGATTCTAATTGAATTATCTGTAATTTTGAGACCTGTGATTTTATTTATTGTGAGTGAAAATGTGAAATATTAAAAGCAGAATATACTTTCCAGATAGCCTCTCTTCTTTGAATCTTTCTCAAGAAAAGTTATGAAATTAAATTTTGCAACAAAATGCAAATGTTAAAAGTTTCAATAAAATGCTTTCAGAGAAAAAAGATATCAATATACCCTCAATATGTTAAGTTACTTTAGTTTATAAATATCTAGATATTAATGCTGGTGTCAAGAACAAGTCAGGTAATTACCATTGACAGCTAAATTGTCACATATTTTCTATTTTTAGAGAGATGGAGAACTCACTTCCTGATTATGCAGGAATGAGTATAAAACATATCCTGACAATTTTTTTTTTACTATATGCAACTAAACACTTTCAGGAAATTTTGAAGAGTAAGAATAGTGACGATCTTCTCTGAAGATTCTTAAGAAACCATCATCTGAACTTGTCATTTAGATATATGAAATTAGTAAAAATTGTTTGACTCCTGGAGAATTTGATTCCCATTGGGAGTAGAGTAATATTGGGGGATGAATAGGTGATAGTGCAGCTACCAATATTTGGTAAATAAATGTTTATGTAGTCAAGGCATAGAACTAAAATTGCAGCTTATCTCTTACTCCTGAAATTGAGATTTACCCTAATCAACAGTTTAAACATATAAGACATCTTTGTGCTTTCCAAAAGTAGGGGTAGATACAAGGAAATATTACTCATAAAATATTGTCAAAAAACACTTGGAAATAGGAGCCCTAAGATTCTGTTAAAGAGTTGTCATACAAAATTGAAATAGAAATCTTAAAAGAAAATACATGTTTTTGGTACATTAAAAAAGGGTGAAAATGAGAAATTCAGAGGAGACTAACAAAATTCTTCCTTGTAGGAGTAAAATAAATTATTATTACTTAAATGAGATATAAATTAATAACCTAGTGGAATAATTAAACATGAATAAAGTAAGTTCTTAATAGATATCTTATATTTAAAAATCATATGGGAACTTAAAATTAATTTTAACTTTAAATCAATGAATATCTGGATAGCACTTCAGCATGTTCATTCAAATGAAAAGCACTCTCTCCTACCACAGTCTTATATAAAGAGAAGTGTCTACTAGACATAATTTATCCAATGTGGAATATGGACAAAAGAAAAGAAAAAAGGGGGCTGGTCATCTGCAAAGAAGTTTTGCTCGTAAATTTAAGAACAATGTATTTGAAGGCCAAAATAATATAATTAGGATCATTAGTGACTATTCAATGTCACTTCCATATGAGTTGTTGAGTAACAAAAGGATTTCATTAAATTTCTTACTCCTGGTTTTCAAAATCACCCTGACAATGACATTAAGGCAATTATTTAATGTGGTCTGCACAACGACAAGGACATAATACCCTAAGACTTAAAAAATCTGAATCTAAATGTAAGATCAAATCTGAAAATAATTGTTTCATTTTGTTTTTCCTGGAGCTAAATTTCTGCCCCTGATTCACTGAGACTCGGAACAATTTTACCTGTGTTTTGAAAAGAGTTCCAAGTTAAGAGTTTAAAGGGAACTGATTATGAGAAGACCAATGTGTTTTGAATCAAAGACAATTAATAATTAGAGGAAATAAGACAAAACAACAGTGAAGCATTACATGGAGGTAAAATAATTAATGGCAAACATTATAAGACATTATTTAGATAGAGAAAAAGGCCATTCAATATTTTTATATTTTCCATAAATTTCAAAAGACTTTTTATGAGGTAAAGATTTTTGAAAAAGCATTGTAAATTGGCATTGGCAAAATTGTTTAGATACAAGAATTTCAAAAAATAATTTATTAAAATTTGTGAAAAATATATTTTAAAAATAATATTTATTTTTTCTCAATTTAGAATGTGTAGGCAGAATTCATTCATTTATAAAAGATTGACAATAATTTTAATTATCCCTGAAACCCAAAATGGGGAAAAGAAACAAAGAGCTTAGTAGTCTCACAAAGATAAATTTGGTTTAAATGGAACAGTGAATTGGCAGATGTCTAGGTAGATCAGATCTGTAATTTTAGGTATCATCTGCTTTGTCAAACAGGATAAACTATTTAAACTTGTTTACATTTCTGAATATGTTCTTTTTACTATGTTTATAGTTTTAAAATGCCCTTTAATTTCTGAATTTGAAGTAATTTTGATTTAAGAAGACTGAAACCAAAATGCAGAGCCAGTCAAGAGAGAGAGAATTCATTCTGTTGAGACTGACAGATGACCCGCAAAGGCAAATTGTACTTTTTGTGTTTCTTTGTGTCAACTACATGTTGAGCTTGATGGGAAATCTATCCATCCTCTTCAGCACCCTGCTGGATCCCCGCCTCAAGACTCCAATGTATTTCTTTCTCAGAAATTTCTCCCTACTGGAAATCTCATTGACAACAATCTCTATTCCCAGATTCCTGATAACCATAGTGACCAAAAACAAAATCATTTTCTGCAACGCTTGTGCATCTCAGTTATTCTTTTTCCTCCTTTTAGGAGCTACTGAATTTTACCTCCTGGCTGCCATGTCTTATGACCACTATGTTGCCATCTGCAAACCCCTGCATTATCCAATCATAATGAGCAGCAAAATGTGCTACCAACTGGTATTCACCTCATGGACAGCTGGCTTTCTGATCACCTTTCCACCACTGGTCATGGGACTGCAACTGGAATTCTGTGCCTCCAGAGTCATTGATCATTTCATATGTGAGACTTCACCTATCTTACAGATTTCTTGCATGAACACTCATTTGCTGGAATTGATTTCCTTTTCTTCAGCAGTTGTAACACTTGTGGTCACATTGCTGTTAGTGATTTTTTCCTACAGTTATATTCTCAAGACCATTCTTAATATCCCTTCAGTTCAGAAAAGAACAAAGGCCTTTTCCACTTGTTCTTCCCACATGATTGTTGTCTCCCTTACTTACAGAAGCTGTGTCTTCATTTACATGAAGCCATCAGCAAGGGAAAGAGTGACTTTATCCAAAGGGGTAGCAGTTATCTATACATCAATTGCCCCTTCATTAAACCCCTTCATTTATACTATAAGGAACCAGCAAGTGAAACAAGCCTTCAAGGATATACTCCAAAAGGTTTTTATTTTTATTTTTTTAGATAAGGAAAAATTAAATTTGAAAACCTTGAAAAAATTTATCATTTCTCAAAGTTTACTTAAGCTATCCTTTAATCAGTTAACTTTTTCAAAACACTAAACAGATTTTTCAGTATGAGTCATGCTTTTCTACTTGTCTTTATGATTAAAAGTCCTTGCTGTGTTATAGTAGGACCACTCCATTAAAGTTTCAATGAAAATTTAAAATTCTTTTTAGTCCCTGTGATCTAGTACTCATCTCCTTGTGGGAGACTGGGTTTGGGTGAGAAGGTATTTTAATTATGTACTAATGTATTTTGTGAAAATTTACATGAAAAATGTAATCACTTAATTATTTTCTTCAACATTTATTTATGGTAGGTCTACCCAGCATCTTCAAAGACATGATTTTTGCCCTCATTAGGATGACAAATGAGGAAAGAGTATAATTCATCTTAGGATAGAACTATATACAGATTTGTGTAGCATAACAATGAACATTTAGCTCTTTTGGTGAGTGAAGAATGCAGTTCAAAAATATATAATTCCTGTGAATTTTGTTATATATAAGAAAGAAGCAGAAAATGGATATTAGAAGAACATACAAAAATTATGGGGCATTGAGAAGTAGGTTTAGTGTCACTCACTTGTATTAGTAGCTTTATAATTAAGAGTGAAGACTTTTGAGCCATATAGCCAAGGTTCAAATCAAGATTTACTTGTGAACTAACAAAAAGTCAGAGACCCCAGTCATGGAGCTGCATGGAAATGAATACTGCCAAACCCGTGGATGAGTGTGGAAGCAGATGCATCTCTAGACATTACTTCCAGATGAGATCTCAGTTCAACCAATACTTTGAGAAGTGAACCATAGAATAGGGAAATTTTGGGGTCTAGGCTAGTGATTTCCTGCTATTTGAAATTCATGGCATATCCACTATAAACAATAAAGAATAACAAGAAGAACAAATAAAACTCTATAAAACATGTTCTCAGCACACAAAGAAGACAGAGAACATCTAAAATTTTATTTATCTATTAGTAGTAAAATAAACAACTTATCCCCCAAGCTCTTTTCAACTCCTACCACATAGAAGGCAGTTAGGGGAAAGCTGAAAAGAAGAGAGAAGCAGTTCACAGGCACTGAATCAAGATGGATCTAAAATCACCAGAGAGCAAAAGTAGACCCAAAGTTTATAAGTGAACTTTTAGGTCAGGGCCCTGAAAAGAGGGAAAGGACTTATATTACCCATGGGAGTGGAAGAACAATCCTGTACAAAAAATCATCCCATGGAAGAAATAAGCATTAAAACAAAGGAATATGTATATCCCCTTTGGAAACTACACCATGATCATATGGTCCAAGTGGTAGTGCAGCTTGCACAGCAGCCTGGACCTGTTGCAGAGCCTCCTCTTGTGCCAATCCCCAATTAAAACTAGCAGTTTTTCTGGTCACTCAGTAAAAGGGCTGGAGTAGCACACCCAAATGAGGAATGTGGTGTTTTCAAAATCCAAAGAGGTCAACTAAGCATTTTCCTCTTTTTCGGTTGTAGGAGATGCTAGATGCAACAGTTTATCCTTTAATTTAGAAGGGATATGTCGACATACCCCACACCACTGGACACCTGGAAATTTCACTGAGGTGGAAGGACCTTTTTTTTTTTGTCAGATTTATCTCCCATCCTCACTCCTGCAAATGCCTTACCAATAAGTCTAGTCTCTTTGCTACCTCTAGCTAACTAGGTCTGATCAACATGAGATTATCAATATAATGGACCAGTGTGATGTCTCATGGGAGGGAGATATGATCAAGGTCCTGCAGAGAATATTATGACATAGGCCTGGAGAGTTAGTATACCTCTGTGTCAGCTGAAAGCAAACTGTTTCTGGTGGCCCTTACTAATGGGAATTGAGAAAAAAGTATTTGCCAGATCAATAGCTGCATACCAGGTACCAGGGGAAGTGTTGATTTGCTCAAGCAATGATGTCACATCTGCAATTAGATTCACCACCTGGTTAAGTTTATGATAATCTACTGTCATCTTCCAAGAGCCATGTGTTTTCTGCAGAGGCCAAATAGGAGAGTTGAATGGGGATGTGTTGGGAATCACCACCCCTGCATCCTTCAAATCCTTGATGGTGGCACTAATCTCTGCAATGCCTCCAGGAATCCGATATTTCCTTTGATTTACCATTTTGCTAGGTAGGAGCAGTTCTAGTGGCTTCCACTTGGCCTTTCCAACAATAATAGCTCTCACTCCACAAGTCAGGTATTCAGTGTGGGGATTCTGCCAGTTACTGAGTATGTCTATTCCAATTATGGATTCTGGAACTGGGGAAATAAGCACAGAATGGGTCTGGGATCCAGTGGATACACTGTGAGATGGCCTGAGCTAAAACTCCATCAATCACCTGACCTCCATAAGCCCCTACGCTGACTGGTAGAGTACAGTGACATTTTGGGTCTCCTGGAATTAATGTCACTTCTGAGCAAGTGTCTAATAATCCCTGAAATGTCTGATCATTTCCTTTACCCCAGTGAACAGTTACTCTGGTAAAAGGCCACAGGTCTCCTTGTGGAAAGGTTGGAGGAAGATTAGCAGTATAAATTTTTGGCAGTTTAATAGTATCCTTCCACAGAGGGACCTGGCCTTCTCTTCATTCAAGGGGCTATGGATCTGTAAACATCCTCAAGCCTGGGAATTGATTAAGGGGCCGTGATTCTCTGCATCTTTAATTTGAGTTAGGGTTTTGTTCACTCAACATAGAACTCTTCTGCTTACACAGATCTAGAAGAAACTTAGTAGACTGCCCATCTATTTCATTTCTAGGTACCCCATGATCTATTAGCCAACACCATAATTGCATGTAACTCAAACTATTTTGAGTGCTGCTTTGAATAGGCCTTTCATTGAGGTAGCCACTCCCACTTTGTGTTTGGCAATTAACTGCCAATACTTGACTTTTACCAGACTGAGATCCAATCATCACCATAATGTTTAAGGATTCTAATTCCATTATAGCCCTTCCTACAGTAATATCTGTACTACAGAGAAGAGCAACTACAGAGCTCTTCATAGAAGACAGGGTTAGCCTTACCAATTTATTCCTCACAGTCCTGGTTAAATGTGTGTCCTCTGGACAATCATAGGGTGTGTGGGCAGGTCTCAAATGGTATATCCATTCTGGCATTCCAATTTTTCTAAGCCTTTGAATTCCCTTTTCTATTGTATACCAAGGCAAATCAGGCATCTCAACCTCAGACATGTTAGGCCATCTTTTGGTCCATGTTTCAGTCAGCCACTGAAACAAACTCTTAGAGCCCTTTCTAATCCCTTGAAATATATCATTGAATGCAGAATTCTCCTTAGTGGGCCCATATTAATAAAGTCAGCCTGATCCAACTTTAGATTACTTCCACCATTATCCCATACCCTTAATATCCATTCCCATACACATTCCCCAAATTCTGTCTATATAATTTGGAAAACTCATGCAGTCCTTTCAGAGTACAATGTACTTCCTCATGGGTCACATTTTGTATTACACCTTTGTGGGCTTGTTGTGATTTTAGTCTAGTAATAGGTCTTGAAGACAAGAGGAAAGGTTAGGGTGGGTAAGGAAAAGGATTTGAAATGTCTTTTAAGCTACTAAACTCAGGGCATTCCTTTGTTTTTTCTTCTGGTGAGACAGGATTAATCTCTTCAGGCAGGGATTGGAGGACAGATTCCTCAGGGCAGACAGGAGGTTGGGCAGTGCGTGCTGGAGTTTGGCTGGTACCTGACTCAGGGTGGGGAGGAGGTCCAGACTCCCTGGGGCAGGCCAGAGTTTGGGCAGTTCAAGCTTCAGTTTGGCTGGTACCCAACTCAGGGCTGGAAGGATATCCAGACTCCCTGGGGCAGGCTGGAGGCTGGGTGATACAAGGTTGACAAGATGTGGTATCCACAGGGAAGGCCATTTCAAGTTTATCTGGTTAAATGCCAGCAGAATTTAAGGTTCCAATGTCCCCACCAATATTATCATCATCCCATATGTCTCCATCCTAATCCTCAGGGTTCCACCCCTTTCTAATCAATGCCTTCAATTTAACTGCAGAAACCCTGTGGGGTTGAGATTTTAGTTTCCTTCGTAATTCTGCTACTCGTACAATGAGAGTCTGGGTTTGATTCTCAGATATGTCAAGTCTGTGGCTACAGGAGACAAGATTTTCTTTCAGAACACACATAGCAACATTCACATCCTTCATGCAGGATTTAAGTTTCTAATTTGAAGACTTTAGCTCACCTCTTCCTTTTGTAACTGTATGCAGAGTACCTAGGAGGAGCCAGCCAACATCATTACACTTTTTCACTCCACAAAATTCTGCTGTGTTGAAAACACTCTCACCCAAATCTTTGCTTTTTTTTTAACTTTATTTTGTACATTTAATAATTGAAAATATAAACAATTAAAAACTAAAAAGTAAACAGAGATGAATAAATATATACATTTCTCAATTAAATGTAATGGATATATATAATTTTTTTTAATCAAACAATATGTTACACAATATATTTGGTTCATAGTAACACATTCATACAGTGTTTGTCCTTTTGTGTCTGACTTGCTTCGCTCAACTTAATATCCTCCAGGTTCACCCTTGTTGTCACATGCTTTACGACTTCATTTCTTCTTACAGCTGCATACTATTCCCTCGTGTGAATAGACCACAGTTTGTTCACCCATTCATGTCTTGATGGACTCCTGGGTTGTTTCCAACTTTTGGCAATGGTGAATAATGTTACTATGGACATTGGTGTGTAGATGTCTGCTCATGTAACTGCTCTCAGTTCTTCTGGGTAAATACCCAGTAGTGGTATTGCTGGGCCACGTGGCAAGTCTATATTCAACTTCTTTAGGAACTGTCAAACAGTCCTCTATAGTGGCTGTACCATTCTGCATTCCCACCAACAGTGAAGAAGTGTTCCTATCTTGCCACATCCTCTCCAAAACTTGTAGTTCTCTGTCATTTTAATAGAGGCCATTCTGATAGGTATGAAATAATATCTCATTGTAGTTTGATTTGCATTTCCCTAATCATGAGTAATGTTGAGCATTTCTTCATGTGTTTTTTTTGCCATTTGTATTTCTTCTTTGGAGAAATGTTTATTCAAGTCTTTTGCCCATTTTTGAATTCGGTCATTTCTCTTTTTATTCCTGAGTTGTAACATCTCTTTATATATCCTGGATATTAAATCCTTATCAGATATGTGATTTCCAAATATTTTTTCCTATTGTGTTGGCTGCCTTCTTATCCTTTTGACAAAGCCCTGTGAGGTGCAAAAGTGTTTAATTTTGAGGAGGTCCCATTTATCTATTTTTTCTTTTGTTGCACGTGCTTTGGGTATAAGGTCCAAGAAACCATCACCTACTACAAGGTCTTGAAAATGTTTCCCTATATTTTCTTCTAGTAGTTTTATGGTTCTGGCTTTTATATTTAGATCTTTGATCCATTTTGAGTTAATTCTTGTATAGGGAGTGAGATAAGGGTTGCCTTTCATTCTTTTGGTTATAGATATCCAGTTCTCCCAACACCATTTGTTGAAGAGACTGTTTTTTCCCACTAGCATGGGCTTGGTAGGTTTATCAAAAACCAGTTGACTGTATAAGTGGGAGTTTATTTCTGGGTTCTCAATTCTATTCCCCTGATTGATGTGTCTATCTTTATGCCAGTACCATGCTGTTTTGACCACTGTAGCTTTATAATATGCTTCAAGGTCAGGCAGTGAAATTCCTCCCACATTGGTCTTCTTTTCTTAGAATGCTCTTGGCTATTCGGGTGTACTTATCCTTCCAGATGGCTTTGGTAATTGCCTTCTCTAATTCTCTAAAGTACTGGGAAGCAGGTGTGGCTCAATCGATAGAGGTCCCGTTTACCATATGGGAGGCCCCAGGTTCGCTTCCCAGGGCCTCTTTGTGAGGGCAGGCCGGCCCGCGCAGCGTGGTGGGCTGATGCAGCAAGACCTCACAGCAAGGGGGAGATAAGCAGACACAGAAAAAACACACAGCAAATGGACACAGCAAACACAAGCAGCAAGGGGGGGGG
>JAQZBX010019795.1:0-33506 GCA_029593785.1 Cabassous unicinctus
TACAACAAATTCAAATTAAGAAGTAAGTAAGGAAAGAAAAAAAAACAAGAAAAAAAAATAAGAGTTAATGGGGGTGGTGAAGTAAATTTCAATTTTTACAATTCATTAGTGAAAAATGATTCTAATGGTTGATTATTTTAAGGCCATTCCTAAAACTAATTCCTAGTCTGATTTTTCTATTACCATAAAAATATTGTGAAATTATCACTTTATTTCTTTGATAGGTGTAATACATAGTGTGCAAGCCCTTTTTGTGTGTTGTAGCCTAATAGCAACAGATTTCCAATGTTAAATTATAGTTTCTAACTTCAATTTTTCTCTATTAGTTGTATCAGAATAAGCTATGTTTTAAAGTTTCCTCAGTTGATACAGATGAATTGAGTGTATTTTAAGAAAGCAGGCTGTTTATAATATATGAAATTCATTTTACTGTTGATTGGAAACATAAATGGAGATATTCATTGATAAGAATATTGAGGAAGATACATGAACACTAGAAAGTGACAATGAAATTCACTGCCAACTTGAAATTTTCATTAACTTATCTCTACTATTCCCAAATGGAAAATGGCTTTTGTGTAATGTGCAGTTAAAACTAAAGTGTGCTAAAACAGTTTTATAGTAATCAACTTATGCTGCAAGAGAAGTTATGGTCCTAAGAATTAAATTAGAAGGAATAAATGCAAATAGCACACAACAACCCTAAAACATGGTTAGTAGGACACTATCCAAACTAAGTTAACTAAGTAATTTGTTGACCATCAAGTCTGAGTGTGCTTCATATTATATTTAGGCTGCATCAGGAAGAATTCTCCAAGATACTCACTCTGCTAATTCTTCTCTATTACCTAAATATGAATAAAATGCAGAGAATTACCAGTAACTGAGACACAAGCAGGCTTATTCTCAAAATCATTTGGAAATCTGAAAGTCCCTTAGAAACTTCTAAATATTTGCCAGGGGAGTGGGCTTTAAATGTCCACTAAACCCTTCAGGGTTGCAAGGAGATGTGGATCCTTATACAATAGAGAAGCAAGTTGGGAGTTTTGAATGCAGTTTTGCCATCTGCACACTAGCACAAACTAAAATTCAATTAAAACGTTTTTTAAAGATGCATAAGTGTAACACATGTATTTATGTCCTAAGAATCATTTATTTATCATCTAAAAGTATTCTGGTCCAGAAGAGCAGAATATAAACTTTTGTGACAGTAGAAATTAATATTTCTTTGGACATTTTTAGGAATTATTTTCCCAGAGACATATCAAACGAGATCCTCACTAAGTGACACTAAGTCACTGACCATTGTAATATCCCTTGTGGCTGTGGAAATTACTTTACAATTTTCATTGGGTCTGGTGCACGCACTGATTCTCTGGAGGCCCCAAACTGCTATAGTCAGACCCAATGTAAGTCAGGAGACTTGCTGGCTCTGTGCAAAGATAGCTTTGTGAAGAAAGGAGGAAAGATAATATAGCCTGAATTGATATTGGGTTAGGTGCCAGGAATATCTGACATGAGGAAAGACAAAGAGAAATAAAGACAGACATCACAATCCAGATATGGATCATTATCAAGAAAAACCTAGATGTGTAGACCTAGATAGATAAATAAAATCAATGACTTATGAGATCATGGGTGGGTCCTGGTTATTTGTTGAGCCAGGAACTAACATTGCTGGAATAGATGGCTGTGGAATAGAAGAGGAACACGAATAAGAGAAAAAACGGAATAAAATAATTCCCTTCATAAGCATCTATGGGTCGAAGGGGATATCATTATGTGAGAACATAATGAAAATGTCAGAAGAAATAAGCATTCAAAATACATCAAGGCTTTCATTCTGTTTACCTTGTGATTATTTCCCTCTTTATCACTGCATTAGTGCAGGTTGTATACACGCAGTCTCAAATGCACAGAATGATTTTCAGTGAGCTCTTTCCTCTCTTCTGTACACCAGGCCATTCATGAAAGATTTTCTCATAGATTTGAAACTTTAGGAAGTCAGGTGCCTCGTCTAGTTCAAATCAGATTTCTTAGAAAAATGCAAAAAATATTGATTTATTGAGAAATTACTGAACACATTAAGTTCATTATTACAATTATTCCTCATAATAATGCCTATTTTGAAATATGTATTATGATCTCTATTATTCACATAAGGACACTGAACCTTCTAGTTGTTATGAACCAACTTAAACAGCTAATAAGTATAGAGCAAGAGTCTATGTCTTCCATTCAGTGAAATAAATGGGTATTTCTTAGTTTAATGTTTCCTTTCAGGCTTTGAGTGTTAAGGAACCCTGATTAAAAGTTAGAAGGACTTGCTCAAGCATGGAGGCAAGAAAAAGATATAAAAGACAACCAAATTGGAAAAGAAGAAGTAAAAATTTCATTATTTGCAGACAACATGTTCCTATACATAGAAATCCCTGATAAATCTACAAAAAAAAAAGCTTTTAGAACTTATAAAATAGTTCAGTAATGTTGCAGGCTATAAAATCAATGCTCAAAATTCAGTAGCATTTCTGAACACCAATAATAAGCAATCTGAGGAAGAAATGAAGGAATAAAATTCCATTTACAATAGTAACTAAAAGAATCAAATACCTAGGAATAAATTTAACTAAAGATGTAAAGAACTTATATGCAGAAAACTACACAACACTGTTAAAGGAAATCAAAGAAGACTTAAATAATGGAAGAATATTCCCTGTTCATGGATAGGAAGAATAAACATCATCAAGATGTCTAACCTACCCAAACTAATCTACAGATTTAATGCATTCCCAATAAAAATCAACTGTGTTTTTTAAGCAACTGGAAAAACTAACTACACAATTTATTTGGAAGAGTAAATGGCCACGAATTATCAAAGACAAATTGAAAAAGAAAATGGAAGTTGGAGGTATCACATACCTGACTTTAAAACATACTACAAAGCTACAGTGGTCAAAAATGCATGGTATTAGCACAAGGATAGATATACTGATCAAGGAACTGTATTGAGAGTTCTTATATAAATCCTCACATATACAGTCATGATATTCCACAAGGCCACCAAGACCACTCATTTGAGAGAGAATGGCCTCTTTAACAAATGGTGCTTGAAGAACTGGATAGCCATATCTAAAAGAATGAGAGAAGAATACGGTCTCAATCGTATACAAAAATCAACTCAAGATGGATCAAAGATCTTAATATAAGAGCCAAGACCATAAAAATCTTGGAAGATAATCTAGGGAAGCATCTACAGGACATTGTATTAGGAAATGGTTTCATGAAGTTCAAACCCAAAGCATGAGCAGCAAAAGAAAAAATAGATAAATGTGATCTCCTCAAAATTAAAAAGTTTTGCACCTCAAAGGACATTATCAAGAAAATAAAAAGGCAGCCTACCCAATGGGAGAAAATATTTGGCAACCATATATCTGATAGGAGCCTAATATCCTGCATACATAAAGAAATCCTCCAAATAAAAAATAAAAAAACAAACAAGTCATTTAAAAAATGGGCAAGTGACCTGTAAAGACACTTCTCCAAGGAAGTAACACAAATGGTTAAAAAGCACATGAAAAAATGTCCAACACCACTAGCTTTTAGGAAAATGCAAATCAAAACTACAGTGAGATACCATCTTATACCCATTAGAATGGTGGCTATTAAATAAAACAGCAGACTATAAGTGTTGGAGAGGGTATGGAGGAATGGGAACCCTCATCCCCTGCTGGTGGGATTGTGGAATGATCTAGCCACTGTGGAGGACAGTTGGATGGTTCCTCAAAAAACTAACTATAGATGTTCCATATGATCCAGCAATTCCATTGCTGGGTATATACCCAGAAGAATTGAAAGCAAAGACACGAACAGATATATGCACACCAATGTCCATAGCAACATTGTTCACTATTACAAAAAGTTGGAATCATCACTGATGCCCATTAACAAATGAATGGATAAACAAAATGTGGTACATACATGCAATGGAATATTACTCAATGTTTAGAAGCAATAAAGTGCTAACACATGGGAAACATGGATGAATCTGGAAGATTTAGGTTGAGTGAAGCAAGTCAGGCATTAAAGGATGAACAGTACCTGACATCAGTGATATGAATTAAAGAAATTGAGCAGTCTCTGAGAACTATTGTCTGAAAAGTAGATTTACAAGAAGGAGAAAGAGAAGAGAAAGTTGTGAGCCATCACCCATATGGATGTAATCTATGTTAAAGTGATAGGGTGTAGTTCCGTATTGAAGAGATAGGACATGTGGGTAGTGATATTATTGGATTTGGTGGTGCAGGCTTGACAGATGGGTAGATTGGGAAGCATGGGTTAGAATACCCAGGACACTGGGGGAGATATGGAAGAAGGAACAGGTGAACACTTGGGATTTGTGGGTATGGGGTTGAAAGTACAGAGGTGGAAATGCTCTTATGGCAATATGACAAAGAAGTGTCACTGTTTTAGGGTGTTGGTTGGGGGGCATTCGGGACAGGGCTCATCTCGAGCAGGCATCTAGGGACTGTGAGAGTGATCATCCTTTCATAATGTGTTGTATCAGTGGGTGAACACCCACACAATGAGCAGGAAGGAGATGGACTCCCATATTTGGGAGGACTGATTCACACAGAAATAGACAGGTGGGCATCTCTTAAAAGCAAGTGTGGTTCCTAATAGTGGAGGACAAACCAGTGTGTCAAAATCTCTTGTTGCATGCAACTATGAATCTTATCATCCAATAAGTCAAGCCAGGGTGTCATTGTGGATCCCAGGGGGATGGGGCGGGAGGAACAGAAAAGATCAAACAGGGGGTATTTAGGGGTGAGTGGGTATGTTTTTCATTACCTTACAGTGATGGACAAAGGACATGGTAAATATCATCAAAATTTATAAAAAGTATACAGTCTAAAATGTAAACCATACTGTAAACCATTGACAGTGTTTAGTAGATATTTCACTCTCTGTATAGCAGTTATAACAATGCTACCATTCACATACAAAAAGATTTTAATATGGGGTGAGTAAAGGGGGAGGAGTTTGGGTAAATGAGAGTCTCTTGTATTCTGTGTGTGACTTTACTGTGACCTAAAACTTCTTTGAAAATTAAATCTTGAAATATATTACAGAGTTACTCTGGTCACAATAGCATGGTATTGGCATAAAGACTGACACATTGAAATAGAATTGGAATAGAATTGAGAGTCCAGAAATATTCCCTCACTTCTAGGGCCAACTGGTTTTTGACACACCTACCAAGGGGATACAACTGTTTCTTCAACAAATGATACTGGGAGAACTGGATATTCTTATCCAAAGAATAAAAGAGGACTCATCTCTCTCCTATACAAAAATCAACTCGAAATGTATCAAAGACCTCAATATAAAAGCCATGGCCATAAAATTACAAGAGAAAAATGTAGGGAAACATCTTCAAGATCTTGTCACAGGTAGTGATCTCATGGACCTTACACTTCAAAGCATGAAGAACAAAAGTAAAAATTGAAAAATGGGATCTCTTCCAAATTAAACAGTTTTGTACCTCAAAGGACTTTGTCAAAAGGGTAATAAAGCAACTTACTTAATGAGAGAAAATATTTTGAAATCATATACCCAATAAGGGATTAATATCCATGATTTATAAAGAGGTGCTGCAACTCAACAAGAAAAAGCCAAAAAAACAATTTCAAAATGGACTCAAAACTTCAATAGACATTTTTCCAAAGAAGAAATACAAATTGTGGAAAAACACATAAAAGTATTCATCACTAGTGACTAAGGATATGCAAATCAAAGCTACAATAAGATGTCATTTCACACCTATTAGAATACGCACTATTAACAAGACAGAAAACTCTAACTGTTGGAGAGGATGCCCAGATGTAAGAATACTTATTAACAGGTGGTGAGAATGTACAAAGGTAGATCAAGGCTTGTCTTACAATTCCTAATGTAGTTGGATAAACTATGCTACTACTAGGTGTATTTCCAGAAGAGCTGAGAGCAGTGTCATGAACCAATGTTAATAGCAGCATTATTCACAATTGCAAAAGAAGGAAACAACCCAGGTGTCCATTAACAAATTCAGGGAAAAAGAGTAGTATACACATACAATTGAATATTATGCAGTTGTAAGAAGAAATGAAATCATGAAGCATATGACAACATGGATGAAGCTGGAGGATATCATATTGAATTAAACTAGCCAGACATAAAAGGTCAAATACTGTATGATTGTGGTATTATAAACTAAACACCTTGTGTAAATTCAGGTAGTTAATAACTAGAATATAGGTCACTAGAAAATAGAATGAGTTTAAAGAATGGAAAGCTGAGGGTTAATCTGTGCAGAATAGGTAAAAAGGTTCATAAATCTTTGGAAATGAATAGAAATGTGGGAGCATATAGTCATGTTTGTAACTAGCAGCCCTAATATATGAGTGTGACAGTGTTTGAAAGAGAGAGTCTAAGGGTATGTATATTAGTAGAAGGAAAGCCAGAAAGTGTAATATGGGTTTGGATAAAATAGCAAAACCTCATGTGAAACATGAATATGGGTAATATTGTATATATAAATATAAAAAACTGTTTTTCTTTGAAGCTGAACAAACATGTGAATGTTGCAAGATGTTTAAATCAGGCAAAATAAAAAACAAATCAACATATGGATAGTATTGTATAATAATATATGAATAATATTCCATTAAGAATAAAAATAAGAATTATATGAAGTGAAAGAAACTAGACAAAGGTACCACATATTGTTTTACTCTACATATGCAAAATATAAATAAAAATAAATTACAAAGTAAGAAACAGAATAGCAGCATTGTACAGCAGGCAAAGCATAGAGATTTTAGGAGGTAATTATTATTAAGGGGTAGAGTTATTCTTTTTTGTCTGTTTTTTTTTATTATACCAAATACCATTGATTGAACACTTTAGATGAATTGTATGCTTTATTAATATATATCACTGAAATTTATTTAAAGAGTGTAATTGAAGGTTTTTTCTGAATCCCCAAAGATTAAGTTCTTAAACTAATTCACTCCTGTGAGTGTGGTACAATTTTATTGCATAAAATTCACTTTGATTATCACTTTTAATTAGATTGTATTGGAGTGTTTGATTGGATCGCATCAGTGGGAAATGGCACAGGTTAGGTCACTGCACTCTTGCTAGATCTTATATAAGCTAAGAACACATAGAAAGAGATTGTGGAATTTTTAGATATTTCATGAATTCCCAAAAAACAAAAAAATATTTATTTAAACTAATCTATTCCTGTGTGTGTGATACCATTTAATTGCAATAAATTTAGTTAAGGGACATTTAATTAGATTACTTGATAAGATTGCCTTAGGGCTTTTGATTGGACTAAGTCAGTGAGACATGATGCAGGTTAAGTCTCTGTTTCCTTGCTGGGTCTGATAAACCAAGGAAGCTGAGGTCAAAGAGAAACAGACACAGGAAAACGAAGCTGCCATATTTCATCTTGCCTTGTGAGAGAAATTTTGCCCACAGCTTAGATCCAAAGTTAGAAGACCCCTAGAGGCTCAAAGAAATGAGGCCCAGAGAGAGAGAGGAGGCCTAGTAAAGAAGAAAAGCTCTATGCCTTTTCTGCCTACAGCTGCAGAAAGGCAAAGACCTTGGCAGACACTGTGGCCACCTTGCTTTGCAACATGCCCAGACAACATAATCAAAGATAGCTGACTTTTGTGCGAAAGCAACTCTTATTGTCCCCTCTTTTGATCTTCTCACAGCCTTGGAACTGTATGTTTTTACTGCAAATAAATCCCTTTTATAAAAATCAACCCATTTTTGGTATTTTACATTGGCATTCCTTTAGCAAACTAAAAAAGAAATTAGTATCAAGAAAATGGGGTGCTTCTCCCTGTAAGTACTAAAGATATTAGAATAGTTTTATAAATTAGTAAAGGATATTTTTTGGAGGAATGGTTAGATGCTTGATATAAAATGCCAATATTACTTTGAAGAGAATGTTGATAGGAATATGGATCCCAAATTATTTCCAGTGAGGCCTTAGAAGGAAATGATAAAACTATTATTGGAAACTGGAATAAATGCAATCCATGTTTTTAAGTTGCAGAGAACTTTCCAAAATTGCCTCCTGATATTAGATTGAAGACAGAATTTGAAAATGATGAGCATGGGCATTTAGATGAGGAGATTTCCAGAATAAATATGGAAAATGTGGTCTGGCTTCTCCTTGCACCTTATAGAAAAAGGAAAGAGATAAGTTGATAACTAACTGCTGGGTACAAGGAAATCAGAGCCTGATATCAGAAATTCCAAACTTCTGGAAAACAAGCCCCCAGAGGATAATGCCCTATTTGAAACATCTAAACTTGGGGCTTGCAAGTTAGGATTGTAAATGCAGTTATCCAGGAAAGGCTTGTGGAAATTCTTACTGACTGTATCCCTGTTTCCTGCATGCTAAACCAACAAGATTTTTGTGAGATTTTTATTGAATGAAATCACTGTCAGTATGGTTGAAAAGGTACAGGGAGGGTTGAAATTGAAGGGAAAATAGCCTCAAGTGGAAAACCAAGAAAGCTGAGATCTGAACTTAAGATCCACTCAAACCAAAAGAAGGACCATATCCTTGTGGGCAGAAAGGGTGAGATTGCCCCTGAATTTGAAGAGGATTGGCATTCCAGCTCATTTTTCAGGGTGATTTTGGATGCCCAGGCTACGGGGAGGGTGGAGTGCATTCCTCAGTGTTTGGGGAGGGTTAGATCATCAGCCCACTGCTTTGAACAGATTGGGCTTATTCCACACAAATAGGGAAAATCAGGTCACCACCACATTGTTATGAAGTTGTAAGACCTGTATGCCATAGATTCAGAGTATTTTGTCATTGCTTCATTTTACCAAGGTGGTTGAGACTGTACTCCTGATATTGGATAATGTGTCGCCATCATCCCAATGTTATTGGATGGTGAGCTCTGGAGCTTGGTCACGACCCAAATACTTGAAGAGGGCAGAAGAGAAAGTATGGCTGTTTGGAAAGTCTGTGGAAAGGGTGGGCCCCCATAAGGTCCAGAGGAGAAGAAATCATTCTAAGGATAACTTACTGACTTTGAAATCTAATGGAGTATGCTCTGCATATTTTTGGAACTATTTGGAATACTTGACCCCTTTTTCCCTCCCAATTTCTCCTTATGGTAATGCAAATATTTATCCTTTGTATGTTCTTTCTTTGTATACTGGAAGTAGAAAACTTATTTTCTAAGTTTCAGAGGTCTATAGTGAGAGGGAAATTTTTCCCCAATAAAAACTGCATGCCTAAATTGATTTTATTTATTTATTTTTGGTACTTCGCATTGCTACTGAATTGATTTAAGATTTTTGGAATATTGTGAGATAATGAATGCGTTTTGCATACAGAAAGGCATGTCCTTTTGGGATTTAGAGGATGGAGTCTGGCACTTTGAGATTTTTTTATGAATTCTATAAAGTGAAATATGTTTTTAAACAAATTTATTCCCATAGCATTGCATTAAATTTGGTTGATGATCCTTTCATTAGATTAGATTTTGTGATAAGATCAATGTGGGATTTTGATTGGACTACATCAGTGTGGCATGAATCAGGTTGAGTTTCTGCCCCATTGCTGGGTCTGATATAAATTCAGAGACAGAGAGAGTCAGAAGGAAATAGGAAAAAGAAACTGTCATATTTGATCCTGCCCTGTGAGAGGTTTCATCCACAGCTGAGCTGCAAAGAAATAAGCCCCTAAGAGGATCAAAGATCAGAGGCCCAGAGAAAGAAAGACAGGCCTAGTAAGAGACAAGCTGTATGCCAAGTTTGCCTACAGCTGCAGAAAGGCAGAGACCTTGGCAGAAATCATAGCCACCTTGCTTTGCCACACGCCCAGACAACAGGATCAATGATCAATGAACATCGTGAGAAAATATGTCTTATGGTGCCCTGAATTGAACTACTCACAGCCTTGGAACGGTACATTTTTATGCCTAATAAATCCATTTCATAAAAGTCAACCCATGAATGGCACTTTTCATTGGTAGCCCTTTTGGCCAACAAAAACAGCAACAAGAAAGAGAGGTATCACCATCTTTAACATGCCATATGTGAAAGAGGACATTAGGATCGTTAGCAGCCATACCATGTGACAGGGAACTTATAGACTGAGATCTTTGTTTATGTTTTTTGGTACGTTATTTTATATTTTTTATAATATTTATTCTTAAATTTATTCAATAAAACCAGTTACATCATATGTGGAGGGCAGGTTGCAGGGTTATTGATTGATGAACACAAGCAGCCAGGGGCAGTTCCTAAGGGCCTAAGAGGGAATCCTGTTTTTGTGGGTTGATTCTGTTTTTTGTTTGTTGTTTTTTCTCTTTCTTGATTTCCTGTTATTTTATTTTGATTACTTTTTCTCCATAGTTCTTAATTTCATTTCTTTCTCTCATTCTTCCCTCTTCTTTTGCTTTTCTTTCATTCCACATTCTCTTACTTGGTCCTCATATTTTTCTTCTTCTTTTTATCAACTTTCCAATCTTGTATTTTATTTTATTTTTTGCTTGTTTCATTTTTTTGTTCCACCATTTTTATTCTTATTCCTTTGTATTTTTATTATCTTTCACTTTTATTATTTTCTTTCCTGGCTCTTTTATACTTCCACTTTTATCTTTTTATTATTACTATTATTCATTTTCTCTCTTATCTCCTTCATTTTAAATGGTATTAATTTTTTTTAAAGAAACACAGACAACTATAGGGATATATAATAAGTGGAACCAGGTATCAAACCATAATCTAATACAAAGCAAAACAAAATAAAACCCAAGAGTAGAAAAAGAAGATTATCATATGAATAAGTCCATCAAGATAAATATATGCCTAGACACCAGCAAAAAAAAAATGACACGCCATATTAAGAAAGAGGAAGACAAGGCCCATTCTAATGAACAAACCAAATAACAGGAGGAGATGCAGAACATGGAACAACTAATCAAGGATGTACAAAAAAATATAAATCCATATAATCTAGTGTAAGAAGAGATGAAGGATAGTAGGAAGACACTGGGGGGACATATTGACAAAATCATGAACATATATAAAAATAAAACAGATATGATTCTGATGAATGGCACAATGTAAGAAATAAAAAATACACTGGAAGCACATAACAGCAGATTTGAACAGGGAGAGGAAATAATTAGCAATGTCAAAGATAGTACACCTAAAATTGGACAAATAGTAAAACAGATAAATAAAAAGATAGAAAAAATACAGCAGGGACTTAGGAATTTGAATAACAGCTAGAAATGCACAAACAAATGCATTATTTGCATCCCAAGGGGAAAGATAAGGGAAAGGGGCAGAAGGAGTGTTGGAGTACATAATGGCTGAAAATTTTTTAACATCCTTGAAGGACATGGCTGTACATGTCCAGGAAGTGCAGCGCACTCCAAACAGTATAAATAATACCATACCTACACTGAAATATATACTTACTAATTGTCAAATGCTCAAGACCAAGAAAGAATACTAAAAGCAACAAGAGAAAAGAGATCCATCACAAAAAAAAGAGAGCTCCATAAGAAAAAGCACTGATTCACATATGAAAACATGTAGGCAAGAAGGTAGTGGAATGACATCATTAAGAAAAAAAAACTACCACAAGAAAAAAAAGAAAAACTTCCAGGCAAGAATTCCATATGCAGAAATGACAGAAGGGTTACAACTATGGATGGGAGGATCACTGGCATGGTGTGTCAGTAATGGGGGAATTCATGGGGAGTGGTTCACCTGGGGCATGTCACTAAAGCATAAGAATGTGTTTAATTGTCCATGGAGCATGGTCTAAGTAGGTGGAAACACACACAATAACCAAAAGAATATTGAATTGCCATCCTGGGGAGTTATGTTACATTTTCTAAAATGCCAGCAAGAATACCCCAAGTAAAAGGGCAGTGCCTAGTGATGGGAGACAGACAATTACAACAGGCCCTTGATATAGGTGATTGTAGTTATAAACCTTTTCTTTTGAAATTGAAACTTAGCCTATTGTTATATATTAAATAAGAATTACCTCTTAAAACCCTTCTTGTTCCTCAAATGAAGCCTCTCTGTAAGCCAAACTCAGCATATAAATACACTCACTATCTTCCTCCTGGCATTGGAGATGACTCCCAGGGATAAGCCTCCCTAGCACCCAGAGATTATTACTAAGTGCCAACTAGATATAAATCTGGAAAAAACAACTGGACAGAAGGGGGAAAGATTAAATATAAATGAGTTTTTATGGATAAGAAACTACAATGTGAGTCAGGATGTCATTCCAGAGGTTATGCTTATGAAAATTTCAGCATGATCTCCTTGACTGACACAGTAAACAGTGCCTCAAATAACAGGGGTCCTGAGGGCTCTAGAGACATCCAGACACTATGAGCAGGGCAGAGAAGCTCAGGAATTCAGCATCCTTTCAGTGGGCCTTACTTTGTAATTTATGCTCCCAACTGTAGCTGAGCTACACTCTTTTATAGTTGCTGGACATATGACTCTTTGGGCCCTTCTGTTTGAACATATACGTACCACTATACTTTTTAACTATATGTTGCAGAGTCTCAAATCTTTGTTTTGTCAATGTTCCAGTTGAGCCCTGAGTTTCAGCAGAGTTGAAAAACCTACTCTACTGTTCATTGAACTCATCCAGGACAACTAACAAGGAGACTATGATGGACATGGACCATCCCAAGGAACAGAGAGTGTCTGCAACTGCAAGCAACATAGTTCCATCCATCTGCCCCATGGGATCTAAGCCCCCTCTCAATTAGAAGCAGAGTGAGCATCACCACCCCAAAACCCCCAAGACTTATTCTTCTTCTATTATAGACATTAATATTATTCTAGCAATGGAAGAACTTTTATCATTGATATAAAGGCAGTGGCCACCAGAGGTTCTGAGGGGAGGGAGAGGAAAGAATAGGTATAATTTTGGAAGCATTTTTGGGACATTAGAATTCTCCTAACTGACATTGCAATGATGGATACAGGCCATAAAATACTTTGTCATAACCTACAAAATTATGTGGGACAATGTGTAGGCTAAAATGTAATCTATAGTCCATGGCTCATAGCAATGCTTCAATACGTTTTCAATGATTTTAACAAATGTACCACACTAATGAAGCATGTTGTTCATGTGGGAATGTGTGGGATGATGTGGGTATGGGACATATGGGAATCCACTATATTATTTATGGAACATTAATGTAATGTAAATCTTTAAAAATTAAAATAGTGAAAAAATAAAAAAAAATTAGGGAGAATTCAAATCCCACTCACAGATAAACAAACATTAAAAAAGCTTGTCAAAAACAAACCTGCCCTTTAAGAAATACTAAAGGGAGTTCTGCAGGTTGAAATGAAAAAGAAAAAAGAGAAGGTTGGAGGAGAATGTAGAAAAAAAAGATAATTAGTAAGAATAGCTAAAATGGTAAAGAGAAATAAAAACAAAATATGACATATATAACCCTAAATGTACTGCTTTGAAAGTAATAAAATTGAATGTTAATGGAATAAAATCTGCAATCAAAAGACACAGACTGGCGGTATGAATTAAGAAATATGACTCATCTATATGTTGTCTACAAAAAACACCTTAGACCCAGGGATGCAAGGAAGTTGCAAGTGAATGATCAGAAAACTGTGTTATATGCAAACAGTAAACATAAAAATGTAGGAGTAGCTATACCAATATTGGACAAAATAAATGTTAAATGCAAAACTATTGTAACAGACAAAGAAAGGCACTATATATGAATAAAAGGGGTAATCTATCAAGAAGTAAGTGCAATCATAAACATCTATGCACTTAACCAAGGTCCCCCAAAACACATGCAGCAAACATTGTGAAAAAATGGAGAAATAAATGCCTCTATAATTATACTGGAGGATTTAATACACCATTATCACCATTAGACAGGATATCTTGACAGAAGGTCAATAAAGAAATAGAAACTTGGAATAATATGTTAGAGGATCTAGATCTAATAGACATATAGAGAACATTACATCCAAGCACAGTAGTATATACATTCCTTTTCAGCACACATTGATCAGGCTACAGAATAGACCACATACTAGGTCACAGAATAAGTTTCAATGAATTCAGAATGATTGAAATTATACAAATAATTTCTCTGACCACAATGGAATGAAACTGGAATTTAATCAGGGTCAGAAAACCGGAATAGGCACAAAGATATGGAATTTAAATAACACACTATAGAAAATCAGTTGATAAGGGATTAATTACAAAAGAAATTATTAATTACCTTGCAATGAATGGAAATGAGAATAAAACATATCAAAATGTATGGTATGCAGCAAATGCTGTACTGAATGGTAAATTTATAGACAAAAATTCCTATGATAAAAAGAGCTAAAATCAAAGACCTAATTGCACACCTAGATTAACTAAAAAAAGAATAGCCTAATATCAAAGCAAGCAGAAGTAAGGAAATAACAAAGATAAGAGCAGAGCTAAATGAAATTGAAAATAAGAAAATACTCAAAAATTTTAACAAAACCAAAGGTAGTACTTTGTGAAGTTTTATAAAATTGACAAACACTTAGCTAGACTAAGAAAAAAAGAGAGAATATGCACATACATAAAATATAATTGAGGGAGGGGATATCATCATTGGTGCCACAGAAATAAAGAGTATCATAAGAGGATACCTTGAAAAATTGTATGCCAACAAGATGAAATGTACAAATTTCTAGAAACACACAAGCAGCCTACATTCATGAAAAAAATTGATGAACTCAATAGACCAATCACAAGTAACCTATCTAAAATCTCCCACCTGAGAAGAACCCAGTATCAAATGGCTTCACAGGTGAATGCTACTAATCATTCTGGAAAGAACTTACACCAATCCTGATTAAAGTCTTCCAAAAAACCTAGAAGTGCAGGGACAGTTCGTACTATAATACCAACATCACCCTCACACCAAAGCCATATAAAATGCTACAAGAAAAGAAAACTACATAACAATATCTCTCTAATCAACCTGGATGCTAAATCCTCAACAAAATACATGCTAATCATATTCAAGAATACATCTTACAAATTATTTGCCATGATTAAGTGGGTTTCATCCCTGGTATGCAATGATGGTTCAAGATAAAATTAATAAATGTAATACACCACATTAACAGATTGAAATAAAAATCATATGAAATCATATTATTTGGAGACCCAAATAATAATGGACAGAGTAAGTAATTCCTATTCTGTGGAGTCCTGCTACAATCTCGATTAGAGTGGCAAGGAATCTCTATAGTATATGGGCAGTGCCTAGCAAGTTAAGACAGATGAATTCACCAGGCCCTTGAAACTGATGCTTATATTCATGAACATTGTTCTTCCAAAATTGAAACTTAGCCTAGTAATATATTTTGCCTAAGAATTAACTTTTGTACACCTCAGTGTTGCTCAAATGTGGCATCTCTCTAACCAAACAGAGCATATAAACTCACTACCTTCCCCCTATCATGGAAAATGACTCCCAGGGATAAACTTCCTTGGTGCAGAGGGATTATTACCAAGCAACAACTAGCTTTTGGAAAAAGACTTTGACCAAAAGGGAAAAAAATTAAATATAAATGAGTTTTTATGACTATGAGAATTCAAAGTGAGTTAGGAGGTCATTCCAGAGATTATGCTTATACACATCTCAGGAGGTTTTCACTGACTGCCACAGCAAGCAAAGCATAAAGCAGGGGTGAACCTGAGGGCCCTAGAGCTATCTAGACTTTATAGACAGGGACAGACAACCAAAGGAATTTGGCACCCCATCGGTGGGCCTTACCTTGGAATATATGACAACTTATCTCCCCAATGTACCAGAGTTAGACTCATTAAATTTTCCTTTTACCTTTTTTATTTGAATGTATAATTAGGACTATTCTTATTAAATATATATCACACAGTCTTTAATCTTTTGATTGTTCATATGCTTTTTGAGACCTGAATTTCTTCAGAGTTGCAACCAACACCTACTCTCCAGTTGATTTCACTTGTCCAGGACAACAAACAAAAGTATGAGGATGGACAACGCCCATCCCAAGAAGCAGAAAATATCTGCAAATGCAATGAAGACATTCCATTGCCCCATGTGATCTAAGCCCCCTCTCAATCAGAAGCAGAGTGGGCATCATCATTCCCAAATCCTCAGGATTGAGGAATGAACAAATATAAGGGGGAATGCAACTGTGGACTAAAGTAGACTTATTATTGTAGTAATGGAAGAATGTGTAATATTGATATTATGACATTGGTAACCAGAGGTTATGAGGGGAGGGAGAAGGAATAATAGGTGTAACATGGGTCAATTTTGGGACATTGGAATCATTCTACATGACATTGCCATGATGGATAAGGCCAGTTACATTTTGTCAAAATCTATAAAATTGTGTGTTGCAAAGTGCAAATCATAATATAAACTCTAGACTATGGTTAGTAGCAATGCTTCAATGAGTACTCATCAATTGTGACATATATACCACATTAATGAAAGATGTTGATGGGAAGAGTTTGGGAAGAAGAAGGAGTAGAGTGTGTGGGAGTTCCTTATATTTTGATTTTTGGCTTTAAAAATTTTTTTAAATATATTTTTATTTATTTTAAAAAGGTAGTAAGATAACATAATGTGTTACATAAAAAAATGTAAGGGATTCCCATATGCCCCACTCTCCCATTTTCCCCACATTAACACCTTCTTTCATTAGTGTGGTACATTCATTGCAATTGATGAACACATTTTGGAGCACTGCTATTAAGCATGAATTATAGTTTACATTGTAGTTTACACTCACTCCCACTCAATTCTGTAGGTTATGGTAGGATATATAATGGTCCATATTTGTCATTACAATGTCACTCAGGAAAATGTCAAGTCCCCAAAATGCCCCCATATTGCATATCTTTTTCCCTCGCCCTGATTTCACCACCTCCAATCACCACTGTCTCCATATGAATGATATAATTACTTCCATTGTTAGAATCACAATAAGTCTATAGTAAAATGCCAGTAAGTCCACTCTAGCCCATAATTTATGCACCACTCCTGAGGATTCTGGGATGGTGATGCCCCTTCACCTCTAATTGAGAAGGGGCTTCAATGCCATGTGGATGATGGGACTATCTTGATTGCAGTTGTAGACTCTCTTGGTTCCTTGGCATGGTGGTTGTCCATCCTCACCTCCTTGTTAGTTGTCCTGTTGAGTTCAATGAACTGGAGAGTAGGGGTTGCAACTCCACTGAGGCTAAGTGCCAAGTTGGCACATGGTCAAGAGATTCAAGTCTTTTGAATGTACACCTAACAACTCCAGCACCAACTATATGTTCAACTAGAAGGGACAGAAGAGGCATCTGTAGAGAAATCACAACTCAGTCCAACTCTGTCACACTCAGGAGCACAAAGAACTAAGTAGGGCCCACTATCAAGACAACAAATTCTGGAGCTATCTGCCGTGACCACATGACCTGTGTGTCTCCAGAACCCTCAGGAGTCCCATTATTTGGGGTACTATCTACTTTGACAGTCTAGGAGATGCTGCTGAGATGTGCATAACCATTGCCTCTCTGATGATCTCCTGACTCACTTTGAAGATTCATAGCCATATAAACTCATTTGTCTTTACATTTTCCCCCTTTTATTAAAATCTTTTTCCAGTTGCATGACCAGGTGGTCCTTCGTAGTAATCCCTTAATGCCAGGGAGGCTCATCCCCAGGAGTCATGTACCACACTGGGGGGTGGGGGTGGGGGTGATAATGCATTTATATGCTGAGTTGTCTTAGAGAGGGGCCACATTTGAGCAACATGAAGACTCTCAGGAGATAACTCTTAGGCACACTACAACACTAGGCTAAGATGTAATTTCAAGAGCAAAGGCTCATAAGCATAGTTATCAATATCAAGGACTCATCAATTGACCATCGTTCTTCACTAGTCATTGGCACTGTACTTGGGGGATTGTTGCTGTTTCATTAGGGAATGTGGCAGAGTTCCCCAGGATGGTAATGAAATATTCTTTCAGTTACTTTGTGAATCTCTACCCACTTTGACAATGCCCCATGATCATTTGAACACATATATACACCTTATATGTTTGCCCAGTTGAACTTCCTCCCATGTATTCCCCTATCACTGACACACCACACCAACGATCCTCCCCTGCCACAGTTTTAACCTTTCTGTTCCAAAACTTCTCCAAAAATGAAGCCAAGAATATCACCAAACACAATTAATAGGAAAATGAAATAATAATGATAGGTTTAAACACAACAGATAAAATACATAATAATTTAGAAAACCTAAAATAAAATTTTAAAAATTGGGATATTAAAATAATGAAAAATATTAATTTTTTTACTTTTTACCTTTCATCACTATAATATCTGTTGTCCTGTATGTACAGTGGTATTTTCTTTCATTTCCCCCCAGAGTCTTACTTTTATTCATTTTGTCTTCAAAGAATTTTTGGGTCACATGTAAAGTCACATACAGAATATAGGGGACTCCCATATATCCAACATCCTCCTCCTTTCCCCCTACCCATATCAATAACATTTTCATATGTAAATAGTACATTTGTTACAATTGATTTACAAATATTGAAACATAGCTACTAACCATGGTCAATGGTTTACATTATCATTTACATTTTAGATGATACACTTTTATAAATTTTAGAGGAAATTTAACATGGCCTGTACCCAACATTGCAAGATCATGCAGAACAATTTCATTGCCCCATAAATACCCCCATTTCCATCTATTCTATTCCTCCTTCCCCCTCCCCTTTGGGTCCATGGTGACCACAGACTTCACTCCTTGAAGAACAAGATGCATAAATACTTCCAACAACACTGAGGCCTTGACACACTAGTCTGTCCTCACCTACTAGGAATCTTCCAGATTCTCAAGAGACACTTACCCCTCTTTTTTAAGAATAAATCAGGTCTCCCCAGGATGGGAATCCAACTCCTTCCTACTCATTATGTTGGTCTCCACCCACTGAATAGAACACACTATGACAAAATGAGCATTTGCACATTCTCTAGAAGACTGCCCCAGGTGCCCCAGGTGTGCCGTGTCCTGAATGCCTCCGATCCAACACCTTAAACCAGTAACCCTTCCTTGTCATATTGCCAGAAGAGATTCCTCAATATTGTAGTTTCAACCATGTACCAACCAATCCCCAGTGGTCATCTGTCCCCTCCCCCAACCCTCCTCACAATTCCATGTACCATCCAACCCATTCTCCCCACCCAAACACCTGTCAAATTTGTACAACCTAACCCAGTAGTATCACTACATGCCTGCCATATCCCTTCTTGCACAACTAGTCACTTCCACCTTATCATAGATTTTGCCCATATGGGTGTTGGCTCACAACCTCCTTCTCCCTTTCTATTTCCTGTAAACCTATCTTCCAAACTCTACCTCTCTGAGTCAGCTCAATTTGCTTCATTCATATCAGAAATGTCATGTAATGTTTTTCCCTCAAAGCTTGACTTGCTTCACTCAACATAAGTTCCTCAAGATTCATCCATGTTATCCCATGTGTTAGCACAACTTCCTTACTAAAAAAAATATATATATGGAAAAAAGTAACATTAGGGGCATCATCAAAAATATGAAATAATTTAGGATATATGTGACAAAATATGCAAAGTCCTTGAAACTAAAATATATAGAATACTACCGAATGAAATTAAAGAAGTCCTACATAAATGGAGAGATGTACTGTGTTCATGCATCAGGACACTCAATATTGCCAGGATGTCAATTCTTTCCAGGTTGATTTATTGATTCAATATAATTCCATTAAAAATCCAGAAGGTATTTTTGAGTAGAAAATTTTAGAAGCTAGTTTTAAAATTCATGTGAAATTGCAAAGGAATTAAGTAGTTAAAATGAATTTATAAATAAAACATAGATATAAGCTCAAGAATATCCTTAAGACTTTGAACTAGTCAAATATTTCTTAGACATGATACTAAATATGGAATACATAAAATAAAAACCTGATAAATTTGACTCATGAAAAAAAAAACACTTCTTCAAAAGAAAATGTTAGGAGAACAAAATGATAACACACAGATTGGGAGAAAACATTTGAAAATTTTTTATTTCATAAGGGATTTGTACCCTGAATATATAAAGACCTCTGAAAACTCAATAATAAGGAAATAAAAAATCAGATAAAAAGGGGAAAAAATTTGATCTGACTCTTCATTAGAGGTGGCAGTTAAGCATGTGAAAAGATACTCAACATCAGTAGATAGTAGGAAAATGCAAATTTCCATCACAATATGATACATTTGCAAGCCTATTTAAATGACTAAAATAAAAAAGATTGACCATATGAAGTATTGGGGCAGATTTTGAAAAATTGAAATTATCATATACTGCTTGGGAAAAGAATTTTATCACTTCTTCCATATGATTCAAACATTCAATTCCCAGGAATTTATCACAGAGAAATGAAAGTGTATGCCTATACAATATCTCAGAAAAAATATTCGTGGCAGCTTTACCTGTAAAACATAAGTTTGAAAACAATACAAATGTCCAAAAAATGACTGGATGAGTGAATATTATTTTATCTTTACAATGGAATACAACTCAGAAATAAAAAGAATGGACCATTGATAGATGTAACGACATGGAAGGATTTCAAAATAATAATTCTGTATGTGAAAAGTCATTCAAAAAAGAGTACACCTGTATTATTCCATTTGCATAAAACGGGAAAGTGAAAATGTCAAACTTATCAAATTGTACATGTTAAGTATGTGTATTTATCATTAATAATTTTTAAAAATAAAACTATCAGCTCATTACTTTAAATAAAGGAAGAGTGTATTTACACTATGGCCCCACAGTTTCTGTCCAACCAATTTTCCTTTTCATCACAGCGTCTTCTTCTCACTTAAGTATCAGTGGACACTCATGATAAGTTGTATCACCTAATTTCTGTAAATATAGGGCAATATTTTAGAATGTGATAAAATCTTTCAATGAGAAATGACATATTAATAAACTTTGTGAGAATGCCAGAATATTGTAGGAAAATGTTTTAAATAATGTATTTTATCTATCCAAATTAAAGAATTACCATCCACTGGCAATGTCAAGGTGAATTCATCGTTATAATAGTGACATCATTTCAAGTTCTGTACCTAATATGGTTGGTTGATGATTTCATTCTTAGGCAGACATGGGAGGTCTTACAGCTTGATTTTGTTCTCCAATATATATAAATTAAAGGGAAGAAGGACTCCTGGGGAAAATAGCTAATGCCATTACCATTTGGAGAAGATAAAATCAAAATGGGTCTTAACCAGATTCTTTCTTAAAATCAAAGATGCTTAGGGAAAAAAATGTGTCTAATATAGTGCTGAACCTACTAGACAAATTTTAACAATCAGTATAAAAAATTTTCAATTTAATTGAGTCTATGCAAAACCATTAATTCATAATGAGACTCAACAAGGGAATTTTTGTATAAAGTTTGCAAAAACAAAATATTTAAAGGGTGACTACCACAAGAAATGTTTAATTTTTACATTTAGCTTTATTCAGACTCATGTCACAGAAGAGGGAACTCCTCAGCAACCTCATAAGGTAAAATTGACCCAAACAACCCTGCATATGTCTCCATTCATGCAACATTTCCTGTAACACAAAACTAAGGGTGTTCATGTGGACTTAGTGCTTGACACCAGTCAGATATACAACTCAAATTCAAAGGGGTGGACTTATCAAATCTCTGGATGTAACTAGTGCCTAGAAGAGGGGACCAATGAAGAAGACTTTGGCTTGAATGTTAATCACTGTGGATGTTAGAATCAGAACCTAAGTCTCAGTAAGAACCAGGTGGTCAATAATTCAGAACTTATACCTCATCTAGTCTAAACTGGTATTGTTTTTCTTTCTGGCCTAGTCAATAAGAGAAACCCTAGATAAAAAAATAAAATAAGAATCAAAACATTGAAAAACAATCAAACTTATAATATTAACGATTTCATGATAGGTTTAACCATGGTTTAACAATTTTTTTCATCGTTCTGAGAATTTGACGATGCTTTGTTGTTTAAAGGGTTTGAGGCATTTGGAAGATCCAAAATATTACATTTGTGATATAACTAACAGAGGAATTTGATTAAATGAGCCTAAGTAATATTTCAATTTTCAAGGGGATATAATGTATAAAATGAATGCTTCAAATTATTAGCTGTGTAATGCTTAAGGGTTTAGTAAACAATTTATATGACTATAAAATAAATTATTTAAAAAGTAGAAACAGTGAAAATTCTATACACTAAAGAATTCTTTAAGACAAAAAATCTTGTAAAAATTTCTTAGAGAAAGTAGCTCCAGGATATGCCCAGTGAGGCCAAAAGGTCCCTCTTAGGTGGGAAGGGGGATATGAAGTGTGGCTTCCCAGCTTCCCAAGGTCAGACCTATTCTCTCCTCTTTACCCAGTGTCATTTATAGAAGGAGGACATCTTTAAGGGATACTTTGAATTCCTTATTTTTCACAGTATAAATGAAGGGGTTCAGTGTGGGAATGATGATGGTGTACTATGTGGCAATAGTCCTGTCCAGAAACCCTGCAGAGCTGAGGGCCAGATGGATGTCTGTGTACAGAAAGTAGCGGTAGTAAATGGTGACCACCAGGAGGAGGTTGTTGTAGGTGGAGAAAACCACCACTTGCCCTCGGCTGGGTAGATGTGATGGATGTTGGCAATGATGCAGCCTGAAGGTGCAATGGTGACCAGGAAGTGCATCCCCAAAAGGAACATCTCTGAAGTGATGGTCATGATATCTATGAGGAAGTTTGGGGAGGAAGATAGCAGCAGCATGGGTGAGATTTTGCAAAGAAATGAGCAATGATGTTGGAGTCACATGACAGTTTGAGGATCAGTGCAGTGAGCATGGAGGTTTGAACACACATGTGGACCATTTTAAAGCCACCAAGGAGAGACCTCATCAGTGTGGTTGTGCAGCAGCCAACAGATGGTCAGGTAGTGGTTATAGGTCATGGTGGTGAAGAGAACTTCCATAGGCAGTGAACAGGTAAAACATCTGCCTAAGGCACCTGAGGTAGGAGATGGTGTTCTTTGCAACCAGGTCTGCAGTAATGTGGACAGTGTGCATGAGGTTCAGACCATGCCCATCATGGCCAGGTTGACCAGGAGGAAGTACATGGGGGTGAGGACATTGGGGCTAAAATAAATGGCTGTGGTGATCAGGACATTTACGGTCAGGGCCACCACAAACAGGGAAGAAGAGGCAGAAGAGGGCTGCCTGGAGCCCTTGGTCCTCAGTGAAACTCTGAAGAGTGAACACAATCACCTCCATCTTCTTCCCAATGGCTGTGGGCAAAGCCAACTTAAATCTGCTGGAAGCACCACTTTGTGAACCCCTTGGAGGGGGTCACATCCTGAAATACTCCTTCCTGAAATAGTCTAAAGCATTACTCTATATGAGAAACCCAGCTGCCTCATGCAAGCAGGAATGCTCCCAATGGAAATGGCATCTTAAAAGGGTACTTCTATGGAATGCAGGAATTAAAGGTATTATCTGTAATTTGCCAGACAAGTGCTGGCAATTATCTATTGAGGTAAAGACTGGCCCCACTTGATGCACATTGCCAGGGCCTCACAGGAAAATCCAGCCACCTCTAACTTCCACACAAATCATCCATATACCTGAGTAAATACTAATGATTTCTTTCTGAAAACTGATAATTCATCATCTCTTGATGGGTTTCTTAGAATTATTAATTAGTAGGAAAATAAATATGGTAGTCATTTTTAAAATGACTTCACAAAGTAAATGCTAAGAGATTTCTTATATAAAAAATATCATTAAACAGAAGAGAGAATGAATTTGAATGTTCTTGAAATATCTAAAATTGCAAACTTTCTTTTGCAAATTTTAAGGAAGCAGGGAGGGGAAATGGTCACAGAGTAAGGAGTGTGAAGAGTCAGTTTGCCCAACAGTGTAGTTAGTAATCACCCAGAGCTATCTAATTCAGATGTTTCATGGGCCCAGGAGATCAGAAGAACATCCTGCAACAACCTGGGGAAAAAGGAAGGTGTAGACTGCCCATTTGCAAGGAAAATTCATGAATAGACTACACCACACCATGGAGGCTGGTACTCATCCCTCAGTAGTAGTAAAGATGCCTAAGGAGCGATTCCCTGGCTGGACTTGGAAGGTGCATTTCCCAAAAACACAGGAGGAAGAGACAGTCAGCACTGACTACAGCCATGGGTTAGCAAATTAAGCCAGCTAAAGTCCAACCCTAAGAACAGCTAAAGTTTGAATCTGTCCAAGTCAAAAAGGGGCCAGTAGCCTCCATTTTAACTCTGTGCCAAACATGAGGGGAAGCAGGGCTGACTGAAAATCCCAGAGATGGTAGGGACTGGCTTCTTGCCATCCTGGTAAGATTGTAACCCTAGTTCAGGCTCCAGCCCTACCTCCAGCAAGGGAGGAAGCTGGGGACCTGCACCAGCCTTTTCAGCCAACTGTATTCAATTTTGGCCTGCACAGACTAGATTTTTGGGCACCCATATGGCTACATCCCCACTACCAGTATGACAGGATGGAGGGCAGTGTTTCCTCAGGTTCTCTGGGCAACTATGGGCACTTTCAGCCTGCATGGACGAGATTGTTGGACACCTGTAGCTACATTCCCACACTTGACAGAGTAGGAGGAGGGACACAGCTCCCTCACCCTCTCCAGACAACTGTAGTCCATTTTGGGACTACATGGACAAGATATTTGTGCACACTTGTAGGTCCGTCCCTGACCTGGCAGCTTCTGTGCTCTCTCAGCTTCTGTGGGCATCTGAGGCCATGATTAGTTTTCACATATTAGATTTTTGGATACTTGTGGCTCCATCCTCATTCCCCAATAGGATAGGAGGAGAAGCAGTGTTGACCCAGCATTTCTGGGCATGTCTAGGCACTTTTGGCCTCCATGGACTAAACTGTTGGACACATCTCTAACTCCATCCCTGACCCTGACAGACCCAAGAAGAGGGACAGTGTTCTCTCACCCTATCTGGGCAACTGCAATTGCTTTGGGCCTGCATGGCCTAAATTTATGGATACCTGTGATTCCATCCCTACCTCCTGATAGCACAGGAAGATGAGGGTGTTTCCTCAGCCTCTCTGGTCAACAGCAGCTTCTTTTGGCCTGCATGGACAAGATTGTTGTGCACACCTTTGGCTCCAGCCCTGCCTCTTATAAGAAGGAGAAAGAGGTGCAGTGATCCCTTGGACTTTCTGGGCAACTGCAATCACTTTTGTTTTGCACAGATAAGATTGTTATGCTTACTTATGGACCCAGCCCTGCCTCAGGCAGGGGAGGAGCGGGAACTCAGTTCTTTCACTGCCTATCTGGGCAACTGAAGTCAGTTTTGACCAGCATATCTTAGTTTGCTGTCCACACATGAAGCTCCATCCATGCCACAGCACGTAAGGAGCTGCTCCTGTCTCTTGAGGCAACTGTAGATGATCTTGCCCTGCACAGCATGAATTACTGCATGTTGTTGTGGATCCGTCCCTTACCCTGGCAACAGAGAAAGGTGGGAAAACTTCATCAGTTCCTGGAGCAATTTGGGCAGCTTCATCTTCCATGGTTTACAGTACCAACTGAATCCTTGGCTCCTGTTAAACAACCAGCAATGGAGAAAGTGCAAGAAACAGATGAAAAAGCTGAAAAAACTCACATTGGCTACAAACGAGCCATTATAAAGTTCTAAATTAAGGTGCAAGTATCAAAAATGGGCTTTAGCACAAAGTCAATCAAATAGAATGCCCTAGACTAAAAAAAGAAACTGAAACCAGAATAAAAACATAGAGGAGATAAAGAAAAGACTAGAAAAAATAGAACAGGGTCTCAGGGAACTAAATGATGGCAAGAGGTGTGCAAACATATGTGTCATGGGTATCACAGAAGAGAAGGGAAAAGGGGCAGAAGGAATATTTGAGGAAATAATGGTTGGAAATTTCTAAACTCTATAGAAGGACATAACCATTCACGTCCAAGAAGCAAATCATACTAAAACCCAAATATGTCTGAATAGACCTACTCTGAGACACATAATAATCAGAATGTCAACTTCTAAAGGTAAAGATAGTCCTGAGATTCTTGAGAGAAAATGATTCATAACACACAAGGGATGTCAAATAAAATTAAGTGCTGTTTTCTCATCAGAAACAATGGGGGCAAAAAGACTGTGGTATGATATATTGAATCTATTGCAAGAGAAAACCTGCCAGCCAAGAATCTTATATCTGGTGAGATTGTCCTTCAAAACGAGGGCAAGTAGAGAATATTCACAGATAAACAGAAATAGAGATAGTTTTTACTCATGAGGCCAACTTGGCAGGAAACACTTAAGGGAGTTCTATGCCTGAAAAGAAAAGACAAGAGAAAGAGGCTTGGAAGACAGTCTAGAAATTAAGATTATAACAGTAAAAGTAACAAAATGTATGGTGAAAACAAGATATGACAGATTAAAATCCAAAGATCAAAATAAGTGTAGAACTGCCTTTACAGCAGGGATTTTTAACCAGGGATCCATGTACCCCCAGGGGGTCCATGGAAAGATTTGCGGGGGTCTGTAAGCTTAAATGAATTTTGAATAAATCTAAAATTTAATTTAAAGACATGCTGATGTTGAGTGTCATAAATTTATCTGCTACTACCTTCTGAGAAACGGTCTGTAGTAGTTTTCACCTGACTGGCCAAGGGTTCCATGATAGTAGTTTTCACCTGACTGACCAAGGGTTCCATGGTACAGAAAAAGGTTAAGGACCCCTGCTTTACAGTAATAACATTGAATGTTAATGGATTAAACTTCCCAATCAAAAGACACTGGCTGCCGGAATGGATAAGAAAAATAAGCTATGTATACAAAGTCTACATGAGACTCATATTAGACCCAAGGATATTAATAGGCTGAAAGTGAAAAGCTGGAAAAAGATATTCCATGCATGCAGTAACCCTCCTCCACAAAAAAAGCAGGAATAGCTATACTTATATTGGATGAAATATACTTTAAAAAGGAAGTTATTATTAGAGCCAAGGAAGTTCATGATAAATTAATAAAAGTGGAAATATTCTAGGAGGAAATAACATTCGTAAATCTACATGCACCTAACTAGGATTCCCCAAATTACATTAGGCAAACTTTGAAAAAACTGAAGGGAGAACAATATGTCCCTACAGTAATAGTTGGAAGGTTCAATACACCAGTCTCATCATTGTATAGACCATCTGGGCAGAAAATCAATAAAGAAACAGAGATTTTGAAAAATATGAAAACAAAATAAACCTAATGCATATATACAGAACATTGTACCCCAAAACAGCAATATATACATTCTTCTTAAGTGCTTATGAATCTTTGTCCAGGTTAGACCATATGTTGGTTCAGAAAACAGATCTCAATATAAAAAGATTGAAATTATAAAAGGAAATTTCTCTGAATATAAGGGAATAAAGCTGGACTTCAATGACAGGCAGATAATGGGAAAATTCACAAATATATGGATATTAAACATCATATTCTTAATCTGTGGGTCAAAGAAAAGATTGAAAGAGAAATAAATAAGTATCTTGAGAAGAATGAAAATGAGCACAATATATCAGAACCTATGCAATGGAGTGAAAGCAGTGCTGAGAGGGAAATTTATAGCCCACAAGCATTTCATTAAAAAAAAAAAAAGAATGTACTAAAATAAATTACATAACTACACAGATAGAGGAACTAGATAAAGAACAGAAAACTATTCCCAAAAGAATTAGAAGGAATGAAATAAAGATCAGAGAAGAAATAAATGAAATTGAGAACAACAACAAAAAAATAGAATTAACAAAGCTAAAAGTGTTTCTTTGACGTCAGCAAAATTGGCAATCCCTTATCTAGACTGACAAAGAAGAAAAGAGAAAGTGTAAATAAATAAAATCAAGAAATGAAAAGGGGAAAGAACTACTTACCCCACCAAGATAAAAGAGATTGTAAGAGAACAATATGAACAAATGTATGACAACAAACTTATGTGCTTCAAGAGACTTTGTGAAGTTGAAAAGGCAGCCCATACAATGGGAGAAAATATTTGGAAACCAAATATCTAAATGGATTTGATTTCCATGCTATGTAAAGAGATCATACAACTCAACAATAAAAGAGCAAGCAATCCAATTAAAATGAGCAAAAGATTAGACATTTCTCCAATGAGGAAATACAAATGGCCAAAAGCACATGAAAAAATCTTCAATATCACTAGCTATTAGGAAAATGCCAAGTGAAAATTGCAATGAAATATCATCTTACACCTCTTAGAATGGACATTAGTAAAAAAAAAAATCAGAAAAGAATATGTGCTGGAGAAGATGTGGAGAAACAGGAACTCTCCTTCATTATTATTGGGAAAATAGAATGGTGCAGTCTCTGTGGTAGACAGTTTGACCGTTCCTCAGGAAGCTAAGTTTAGAACTGTCATATGATTCAGCAATCCCTCTATGAGGAATAGTTCATTTTCAGAACAACTGAAAAAAGTGAGGTGAATAGACAATTGCACCCCCATGTTTATGGCAGCATTATTCACAATTTCCAAAATATGCATAAAACCAATGTATCCATAAACCAATGAATGGATAAACAAAATTTGTTGTATACATAGGATGAAATACTATGCTGATGTAAGAAAAAATAAAATTAGGGCACACATCTTAACATGGATGTACTTTGAGGACATTATGCTGAGTGAAATAAACCAGACACAAAAGGACACTTTACGTATGGTCTCACTAATATGACCTAAATATGAAGAATAAACACATGGATTTAAAATCTTGAGTATGAGTTACAATGAGATAAGATGAGGACTGAGAAGGGGTGCTCATGCTTAATATATGTAGAAATTTCCTTTAGCTTATGTATAAACGTGTGGAAATGTGTTGAGTTGGTGGTAACATATAGTGTGTATCATGGCTGGTTTATAAATGGCATTGTGGCTGAAAGAGGTAGTATAGGTATGTAAATGTCAATTAAAGAAAGCTAGAGAATAATCTAGGGACTGAATAACATAGTGAACCTGGGGGTGGACGAGAATTGTGATTAATAGAATAAATACAAGAATGTTCTTTTATGAACTAAAACAAATGTACATCACCATTACAAGGAGATAGGAATATAGTGATATATGAGAAAAATTCAATTAATGTAATTTAAGGACTATAGTTAACAGCAACATTGTAATATTCTTGTATTCATGTCAAAAAGAGGTACTACATTAATGCTTAGGTTCAATAATAGTGGTATATGGGAGATTTCCTTTTGGAGTAAGGAAAATGTTCAAAGGATTACTGGGATGATGAGTGCACAAGTCTTTGATGAAAGTGAAACCATTGAATATACACATTGGATAGGATGTACAAGGCATGAGGCTGTACAACATGGCAAACCATGTGGTTAACAGCACAAATATGAGTGTTCTCTCAAGAAGTCTAACAAATGTACAATATTAATAAATAGTGGTAATAATAGGGTGTGCATGAAAATATATGCCAAGTGTATATTATTTATTATACTGATAATTGTCTGATCATGTTCTTTCATAATCTGCAACAAATGTTCCACAACAAAATAACGTGTTGGTGGAGGGATGATGTATGGGGATTCTGCACATTATGAATGATTATTTTGTAAGGTTACCAGTTCTCTAATAAAAAAAAAAAAAAACTTGTAGGATGCAGTGAGGGCAGTGGTGATAGAGAAAAATATAGCCCTAAATGCTTGTATTGAAAACAAAGAAAGGTAAAAATCAAGGACCTTACTGTACACCTGGAAGAACTGGTAAAAGAACAGTGAACAGATGCCAGGGTAAGCAAAAGGAGGGAAATAACAGACTAGAGCAGAAATAAATGAAATTGAGAATTTAAAAAAATCAATGGAGAGTATTCAAACCAAAAGTTGGTTATTCAAAAAGATCAAAAGAATTGAAAGTTCTTTGGCTAGCCTGAGAAAGAAAAAATGAGAAGATGCAATTATATAAAATCAGAGATATGGGGCATTACTAGTGAAAAACAGAAATAAAAGGATCATAAGAAGATATTATAAACAATTGTATGCCTGTAAATTTGACAGCCTAGATGACATATACAAATTCTTAGAAGCATACAAACAACCTACACTGACTCTAGAAGAGGTGGAAGACCTCAATGTACAAAATAGATGTAAGGAGACTAAATTAGCAATCAAAAACATCCTAACAAAGAACGTCCAAGGACCGGATGGCTTCATGGGTGAATTCTGCAAATCATTCCAAGATGAATTAATATCAATTCTTCCTGGACACTTCCAAAGAATTAAAGAGGAAAGAATACAATCTGGCTCATTCTGTGGGGCCAGCATCACCCTTGTTCCAAAGCCAGATAAAGATATTACAAGAGAAAAAAAAATTGCAGATCATTTTATCTTAAGGATATAGCTGCAAAAATCCTCAACAACATGCTTGAAGTTTGAATCCAACAAAATATCCAGAAAAACTGAATGCAGGGATTTGAAAAATCATTAGCACACCAATGTTCAGAGTGAAATGTTTCACAGTTGCTAGAGATAGAAGCAACCGAAATGTCCATCAACCAATGAATGGATAAACAAAATGTGTTATACACATAGCCACAAAAGAATGAAGTCCTGGTACATTTGACAACATGGATAAACCAGGAGCACATTATGTTGAGTGAAATAAGTCAGATACTAAAAGTATTGTGTGACCTCACTGTTCTGAATTAATTAAAATAAGCAAACTCATAGAATTAGAATCTAGAATATAGGTTTCCAGCAGATAGTTTGGCATTAGAGAATGGGAAATTGATGCTTAACATGTGCAGAATTTCTATTTAGGCTAATGGTAAAGCACATTATTTTGGGTGTAATCAACAGACTGAACTTTATAAACATGAATGTTGTTAAAAGGGAAAACTTTAAGATATATATATTATTGGAATAAAAATTAAATTTCAAAACACAGAACTGTGCAACACAGTGAACCCTCTTGTAGGCGATAAGAACTCCCTTTCATGAATTACAACAAATGTAGGATACTAATGCAAGGTATTAAAATTAGGGTGTTTTAATGAGAAAAATATACCTAATATAAATATGGATGATAGATAAAACTATTTTAATAATCTTTCATCCATTTTAACAAAGGTAACTTCTGTTAAAAAATAGTACAATTATGAAAAGTGCTATTATCAATTTTAACTAAGGTTCCATACCAAATGTAATGTGTTGTTGGTGGGATGCTGTGTGTGAATCCTGCATTTTATGTTTGATCACTTTGTAAACTCATAATGTCTCTAATAAAATAAAAAGACTCTACAAGGATGTGTATGGTGATGCCTTTGACCTAGGAAACACGTGACTAAGATGTCAATGTTGATCCCTGCACTAAGGGGGAGAATCAGGTGGATTAACTTTCCCCTCTGGATCACCACTCAGAAAATCTCTTCAAGCCCCCCATATCCCCCTCCCCATGACAGCTTCTCCTTCCTGTATGTGGTTCAGCTGGCATTTCTCAGTAATTTACTTAGAAAGTGCAGTCTGTTTCCACTTACATTATGAACATTTCCTACATTATCCTGTAAGATAATGAGTCAAAACCATGATAGCCCAGGCTTGCCTTGTGCTCTCTAGGCTTCCCTGCAGAGTGAGTCGTGGGGGCTGGGTCCTGGGCATCCAGGGCAGCTATCTGAGCAGCTGGATCTACCCTCTGGCAGGAGCCCAACTCCTGGCTATAACTCTATCCTGGTTCTCCTGGGCTAACTGGGAAACTTGTTCCTTTAGGGAGTATCAGGCTGAACCAGAGACTGGATATAGTGAAAAAACCCACAGGCAGAGCCTTAGCATTGCCCAGGACCTCCTGCCAATGAACTCACCCAGCTCCAAGGACTTTAGGACCCCAGAACGTGCACACCTGTGTGGCTTCCCATCCTTGACTTAGGCCCCGTTTGGGAAGATCAGGACCCAAATCACAAAAGAACATCTTCATTGAACTCCACACCACAGGTGAAGGAGCCCCTGATCCATTAACCCCAAAGTTAAGAATTCCCTCCCCTCCCCGATTCATGACACACCCCAGGCCCAGGCAGCCCAAGGGAGAGGGAGGGTTTGACAACCTGCTCTGAAGCTTCATGGTTGGTAAGGACTGCCTAATAACCAGGAGCTGCCAACATGTGTGCATCCTAACCAGGGGAGTGGTCCTTCTTCAGGGTCCCATAAACAGAGATGCTGCAGATTTGCAGAAATATGTGCCTAGCCATGAACATCTGCCAGTGTAGTATAGGAACAGGCCCTTTCAGAGTTACCTTACATTCCCAACTGCAACCTGTTTATTCCCCTCACCCTCCTTTCCATCAACCCTAAGAAGGGAAAATGGCCAAGGAGTGTACAGGCTTCTGGCCAGAGCTCAAACTGTCTTCCTGCAGAACTGGGGTGCTAAAAGCGCAGCAGGTTGGGGTGGGTGTTCCTCAATCCTAGGGTGCTCACATCCAAAAGTCACCACTAGGGTCATGTAGTGACCACCCCAAACACAACATTCCCTGCCATGGCAGAGGATCATCCATATGCAGGCACAGATGACCAAGCCCTCCTCTGGACCCTGCTACTTGGAATCCATCACCAATGTTCAGGGTGTACTCTGTCTGCACATCTACACATTCATCATGGTGCATCCAGCCTGAGATTTGCAGGGAGCTAAGTCAGCCACCTTCAGCTTTTGCAGTTAGAGTGGCTTATTTTAAAGGCTTTGACCTATTCTAGCATTAAAACTACAGGCTCTGTTTTTCCCTGTTACTGATCAACCGTAAAGAAGTGGCTGGGGAAAGCAGAGCCAAGGATGATGGAGAGTCTTGGGGCACTTTAGCATTTCAAATTGAAATAGTAAAAGACAGGAGCAAAATGATTGCAGGGGCTGGGTTTTCCACATTAAGCTGGTCATTGCTAAACCAAAGCTGTCTTTTCAAAACATTGAAAGGAAAATGAGGAAAGATAATCCAAATTCCCAAGTGTGGACAGAGAGTTATTCATGATTACTATATACCCTGTAAATTTAGGGAATGTGTCCCATATTGTTTCCTATCTAAATATAATATATTAACATTTTCATGGAAAGTTAAAAAATATTCTTACTCTGATGGGGCAGGGAGAGGAGGGGCAGTTGAAATACTTGGGCTTTTTTGGGACTTTGGGGGTTGTCCTGAGTGGCGAAGCAGCGATGAATGTAGGCCATTCTCCATCAGAATATACCATGCAGAACTGGGTGGGAAAGAGTGTGGTCTGTGATGTGAACTGTAGTCTATGCTCGGTGGCAAGGCCCCAGGATGTGTATATCCA
>JAQZBX010019796.1:0-33504 GCA_029593785.1 Cabassous unicinctus
CAATAATGAGCAGTCTGAAGAGGAAATCAAAAATAAAATTCCATTTAAAATAGCTGCTAAAAGTATCAAATACCTAGGAATAAACTTAACTAAAGATGTAAAGGGCTTGTATGCAGAAAGCTACACAACATTGCTAAAGGAAATGAAAGAAGTCCTAAATAAATGGAAGAATAATCCCTGTTCATTGATAGGAAGACTAATCATTAAGATGTCTATCCTACCCAAACTGACTTACAGATTTAACACAATCCCATTAAAATTATAGCAGCGTTTTTTACTGAATTGGAAAAGCTAACTATGAAATTTATTTGGAAGTGCAAGGGGCGCTGAATAGCCAAATACGTACTGAAAAAGAAAAATGAAATGTGAGGAATCAAACTACCTGACTTTGAAATATTCTACAAGTCTACAGTGGACAAAACTGCATGGTTTTGGGACAATGATAGACTTTCTAACCACTGGAACGGAAATGATAGTTCTGATATAGATCTTTACATAAATGGTGAACTGATAATCGACAAGGCTACTCAGCCCACTCAACTGAGACAGAAAGGCCTCTTCAACAAATGTTGCTTGGAGAACAGGGTATCCATATCCAAAAAATGAGAGAGTTTCATCACTTCATTCCCTATGCAAAAATTAACTCAATATAGATAAAAGATTTAAATATAAGAGCCAAGAGCATATACCTCCTAGGAATAATGTAGGGAAGAATCTAGAGATCTTCTAGTAGGAAATGGTTTCAAAAACTTTACACCCAAATTATAAGCAATGAAAGAAAACATAGATAAATTGGTCCTCCTCAAAATTAAAACTTTTTTGCTTCAAAAGTGTTTGTCAAGAAAGTGAAAAGGCATCCTACTCAATGGGAGAAAATGTTTGCGAAACATCTATATATTAGGAACCTAATATCCAGCATATATAAAAAAATTCTACTTCTTGAAAATAAAAAGACAAACAACCCATTTAAAAAATGGGAAAGCCATTTGCATAGACATTTCTTCAAAGAAGAAATACAAATGACTAAGAAGCACATGAAAAAATGCTCAACATCACTAGCTATTAGGGAAATGCAAATCAATCAAAACTTCAATGAGATACCATTAAGAAAGAGAACCACAAGTGTTGGAGAGGATGTGGAGGAATGGGAACACTTATCCACTGCTGATGGGAATGTAGAATGGTGCAACAATTGTGGAGGAGAGTTTTCCATTTCCTCAGGAAGCTAACTGTTGAACTGCCATATGATGCAGCAATCCCACTGCAGGATATATACCCAGAAAAATTGAAAGCAAGGGTATGAACAGAAATATACACACCAATGTTCATAGCAGCATTATTCACTATTGCCAAAAGTTGGAAGCAACCCAAATGTCCATCAACAGTTGAATGGATAAGCAAACTGTGGTACATGCATACAGTTGAATATTACTCAGCTGTAAGAAGGAATGCAGTATTAACACACAGGATACCATAGATGAATCTTGAGGACCTTGTACTGAAGGAAGTTTGTCAGGAACTGAAGATTAAATATTACATGACCTTACTGATATAAATTAAGGTAATTGAGCAGACTCATAGTTCTATAGTCAGGATACAGGTTTACATGAGACAGAAAAGGAGAAGAAGGTGGTGAGCAGATGCTCATATGGGCAAATTCTACGATAAGGTGGAATGTTGTAGTTGTGCAGTGAATGGACATGACATGGTGCAGTGATGTGATTGGGTTCAGTGGTGCTAGTCAATGAGGGGGTTTAGGGTAGAGGTTGGGCTGTCCTATCCATGGAACTAGGGGGAGAGTCAGGGGAAGGAGCAAGTGAAGTCTGGGGATTTACAGGCATGTGGTTAAAACTACAATGTTGGGAATTTTCTTTTGGCAAATATGGCAGTAAGCCATACTGGTGTAGGGTTTTGGATGTGGGGGGTGGGTATGTGTGACATGACACACTTGGGACAGGCTTCTATGGAATATGTCAGTGTTCATCTTGTCACACTGTGTTATGGGGCCCCACACAATAAACAAGAAAATATCAAACTCTCATCCTGGGGAGTCCTGCAATGTTCTCAAATAGAGGGACAAAAATCCTTCAAGAATATAGGCATTGCCTAATAAAAGAAAACAGACAAATATGACATGCCTTCAATATTATTGCAAGTAACTATGAATTGTATACTTCAAATATTGAAACCTACTGGTTACCATATATTCCCAGGTGAGGGGAAGTGAAGAATAGAATAGATGGGATATAGGGCATTTTCAGGGCATTAGATTTGTTCAGCATGATCTAGCAAAATGCATACAGGCCACTTCAAATTTCATCAAAACCTATAAAAGTCTATGATCCAAAATGTAAACAATAATGTAAAACAATTAGGATGTTCAGTAATGTTGCTTCAATATTTGTCCATCAATTTTAACAAATGTACCATCCACATGTAAAATGATAGTAGGGGAGGTGGTCAAAGAATGAGGGTGTTGGGTATATGGGAATCTCCTAAATTCTCTGTCACTTTTCTGTATTCTAAAAATTCTTTGAAGATAAAATGGAAAAAATAAAACATTGGAGAAATATATGGAAAAAATGTCACTGTACATAAAAGACAACAGATCTTACAGTGTTGAAAGACACAATACTGGAAATATTTTCACTTCAATTTTTAAAAATTTTTTGTATTTGATTGCTTATTCTTAAATTTTTTTCAGTTTCTTATTAATTTTATTTGATTATTTTGTTGGCTTCATTTTTGGAGAGGTTTTGGTTCATAGAAGGATCACAACAGTGGTAGGGGAGGATTATTGGTTCAGGGTGTCATTGCTGTGGGGGTGCATGGGAAGTGATTCACCTGTGGTATGCCTCTAAGGCATGTGAATATGTTCAAGTGTTCACGGGGCATTGTTTCAGTGGGTGGATATCTACACAATAACTGAAAGAATATTACATTCCTATCCTGAAATTCATCCCATTCTGCTGCAATGTGTAATCAGACAGCAAGAATCTCCTGAGTGCAAGTCATTGCCTAGTAAAGGAAGACAATTATGCCAGGCCCTTGATACTGATGATTGTATTTATGAACCTTTTCTTGTGAAATTGAAACTTAGCTTAGCATTATATACAGTCTGAGAGTTACCTCCTGAAAGCCTCCTTGTTTCTCAAATGTAGCCTCTCTCTAAGCCAAACTCAGCATATAAATGCACTACCTTCCCCTTGTTGTGGGACATGACTCCCAGGGATGAGCCTCCCTGGCACTGAGGGATTGTTGCCCAGCCCAAACTAGCAATGCATCTGGAAAAAAAAAAGTTAACAAAAAGGGGGAAATTGTAAATACAAATGAGTTTCCATGGTTAAGAGATTTCAAAGTGAGTTGAGAGGCCATTCCAGAGGTTACACTTATGCAAGTCTCAGCAGCATCTCATTGACTGCCACTGTAAAAATTGCCTCAAATAGCAGGGCTCCTGAGGGCTCTAGAGTCATCCAGAAACTATAAGCAGGGCAGACAAGCTCAGGAATTTGGCACCCTGTCAGTGTGCCTTACTTTGGAGTTTATGTTCCCCAGTGTGATAAAGTTGGACTCATTTGTAGGTTCTCTACATATGGCTTCTCTGCCCCTTTTGTTTGATCCTATAATTGGCACCATACCTGATGGGTGTGTGTCCTGGAGACTTAGATCTTTGGTCTTACTGTGTGCCAGTTGAGCCTTGAATTTCAATGATGTTGCAGCACCTATTCTCCAGAAATTGGACTCACCCAGGACAGCTGATGAGGAGATGATGATGGACAACTCCTATCCTAAGGAACAGAAATAATGTATAGAAAAAGGAAAAATTCATAAATATATGGAGACTAAACAACATGCTCTTCAATAATCATTGGGTCAAAGAAGAAATGCCAAGACAATTCAGTAATTATCTTGAGACAAATGAAAATGAGTATACAACATATCTAAAATGTATGGGAAACCACAAAGGTAGTGCTGGGATGGAATTTGTAGTTCTCAATGCTTATATTTAAAAAGAAGATAGAGTTAGCATCAAAGTCATAACTGCACACTTGGAGGAACTAGAAAAAGAAAGACAACTTAATCCCAAACCAAGCTGAAGGAAACAAAAGAGATCAGATCAGATCAGAAATAAATGAAATTGTGATTAAAACAAGAGAGAATCAACAAAACCAAAAATTGGCTCTTTGAAAAGATCAATAAAATTGAGAAATCCTTAGCTAGATTGACAAAGAAAATAGATAGAAGATGCAAATAAATAGCATCCTTTCTTGATAAAAACACTTCCAAATTTATGAATAGAAGGAAAAATCTTCAATATGAAAAAGGCATACATTAAAAATTCACAGCCAGCATCATACTCAATGGAAAAATGTTGAAAGCTTTCTCACTGTGATTGGGAATATGATAAGGATGCCCATTGGCTCTACTGTCATTCAATATTATGCTAGAAGTTCTAGCTAGAGCAATTATACAATAAAAAATAAAAGGCATCCAAATAGCAAAAAAAGGAAATAAAACTCTCACTGTTCATGGATGACATGAACCTATATTTTAAAATTTCTAAAATGCCTACTTCAGCAATGTGGCAGGATACAAGATCAACATACAAAAATCAGTAATTTTTACATACAATAGAATTGAACAATCAAAGGAAGAAATAAGGGGAAAAAATTCCATTTACAATAGCAACAAAAAAAATTAAGTCCATTGGAATCAATTTAACCAAAGAAGTACAGGAATTAAATTCAGAAAATTACAAAACAATGCTTAAAAAAGAAATCAACACAGACCTAAACAAATGGTAAAATATTCCATGTTCATGGACTGGAAGACTAAATATCATGAAGATGCCATTCCTACCCCAATGGATTTATAGATTCAATGCAATACCACTCAAAATTCCAACAGCCTAATTTACACAAATAGAAAATTCAATTACCAAATTTATTTAGAAGGGAAATGACAACCAAATACTCAAAAGCATTCTGAAAAAAAAAAGAGGAGTGTGAGAGTAATTTCACTGCCTGAGCTTGGAGCATACTACAAAACTATAGTGTTCAAAACATCATTGTATTGGCATCAAGACAGGCATATTGATCAGTGAAATAGATTTGAGAGTCCAGAAATAAATCTTAAGCTCTAAGGCCAATTGATTTTTGACAAATCTACCAAGTCCTTGTTAAGGAGACAAAACGTTGTCTTCAACAAATGGTTCTGGGAGAACTGGATATCCATAACCAAAAGATTGAGAGGACACCCATCTCACTCCTAATGCAAGAATCAACTCAAAATGGATCCAAGATCTAAATATAAAAACAAGGACCATTAAATTACTAGAAGTAAATATATGGATTCTCTTAGTTCCTTGGTGTAGCAGTGTTCTGCTAAGGAAGAGGCAGAAACTCTAAATGCTTTGCAGAGGCAGTTTTATGAAATATTCTGCTAAGGAAGAGGCAAGAACTCTAAGTGCTATGTAAAGGAAGGTTTATTCAGTCAAATGAGTTTCAGGTTATATTAAATGATTATAACAATTGAGCAATCACAAAAAAGAAAAGTAATTAATTAAAGACATGGGAAAAAATGAAAGTATATATAACAACTCACCAAATCGGGGGAAAACTCAACATCTGAACTTTCACATGGCCAGGGGCCCCTTTGCAGCTGATCAGTCCTGATTGGAAAAACAGTCGCAGGTAGGGCATCCCCTCCTGGGTGAGGCTCCAACTAGCACCTTGGGGACCATCCCTTTAAAGTGGTTCTGAACCTCAGAACTCCAATGGATCTTGCAACTTGTGAGGAATGCCCTCAAGAAAATAACCGAAGCCATCCTGTGGGGGGTGGCCAGCCCTCAGCAGGAGAGACCCAGTGTCTCAAGGAGTCTTTGTTCTATTCTATTTATGGTACACTGAAAGGAACATAAAGGTTTTCAGCTTTTAGTTTTACAGGGAAAGAAACAGGACGTGTAATTATCATGATTGGTGATTTACTCCTAAACATTTGTTTTTTGGGTAATGGATGATGGTATTGTCTGCATAGTAGCATTATAACATTCCAAAGGACAAGTTAATCATTCTCATTTCTAAGCTAAAACAGCAGTGGCTATTGATTAAAAAGCTTATGAATTCACAATTCTTAATAATAATTTTCTTATAGTACATCAGCTTCCCCTGATACAGATAGCCGCTATTCTTTTTCCTTCTCTCTAGTATATTTGAATCTATATTTTGTAAGAACAGTCATATATATGCAATATCACCATATTTGTGTTTTTCATGAGGTTTTACTATCTTATACAATCCCATGTTACAGTTTTTAGCTTTCGTTTTAGTAATATACATAACCTTAGACTTTCCTTTGCAACCACTGTCATACCCATATAATAGCTCTGCTAGTTACAAACACCATGATGTGCTTTTACCACCTCTATTCATTTTCAAAGATTTCCAACAATCTTTTTTTAGCAGTTCTGTAGTTCTAGCATTTTAAAGCTGCGTTTTCTTGATTATGCACTTATACAGTTACTGCTACACTTTATTTCTTTTGGAATTCAGAGGAAGATGGTTATACCAGATTTCACTGTTTGTTCAAAGGTTCAGTGATGGGACAGCACCTTGGAGCATCTTATACCACCATCTTGTACATCCAGAAGCACTTACATATGCCTTTTATATACTGCCCTAATCAAGAGCATAGCAATGCTTCTAGATCAGATTTTATTTACATTTTGTAACATTTAATAACAGAAAAAAATTCAATGCTAGAATAGTATTCCAGAGAAAATATATACCAGTAGAGAGAAATAATGCCAGCAGTGATATTTCCAAATGAAAAGGATGCAAAGTAAGGATGGGTTCTGAAGGAAGGTAAAAATAAAATCCATGTTATAGTGAGTAATAATCATTGCTTTCTGAAACTGTAAAATTGCTTCCAATTTGGACCACAAATTTGAAAGACACCAAAATTCATGTTGCTTCTAATTATTCAGTAATGAATTTAATATGTATTTGATTATAGTCTACAAAAAAGAGTTAATAATTAAGTTGATCTCTCTCATATACGTATGTGTTCACACACATTATGCTCACACAAAATAAACACATAAACACACAGAAATAGACACACATGTACACACAAGCCTGCCCTTTTTCCATGTTAGAGGGGAACAACTTATTGAATCTTTAATCATTTAATTTATTTAACCAGTTAACACATCTGAGAAGTCAAACTGTGTTTAAGTCCTGGATTCAGGTTTAAACATCTAAAACTGTTGTCTTCATTTGTACATCTAAGAATGTGTAAAGCCAAAATGCAGAAACTTCTTTGCTGCTATCTTCACATTAAACTAATGGGAGGACTATGCTGTCATTACATGAGCATAAACTTTCCCATAATTAATCCTTAGAGAAACTGGCTCCTCTCCATGTCATCCCTTAATTGCATTTCCATGGTCATTTGTATTTTTTCTTATGGTTTCCAGTAGTAGACTTGAATGCAATACTATTTAAATAATCTATATCCATATATTGTCAACAACCAACCAAGTTACATTAATATGGGACAAAAATTTTTTCAACTAACAGTGACGATGAATTAATCAGATATTTACCCAATTGAGTTAGAAGCTTTAATCAAAGTCATGTTTGTTTCCCAAAGGTTTTGAATAATAATGTAATAAACTGACTTAAACCAATACATGTTGACTTACCTATGAGACTTGAATGAAACAAACAATGAGGATTGCTAGACATAAAGAAAGTTTGTGCTCCAGGGGAGTTTTCATTTAGATGTAATTAAACATTGAACGTAGGGTGAAGACCTGAAAATCTTCTCAAAAAATAATGTTATTCAAGATTACTATTAATTTACATTTAACCATAGATACTGGTTCATAAGAAATTTATCTGATGTTATTTAGAGATCATTTTTGTGAATATCTCATTAATTTTAAACAACAACTGAAAATAATAATTGGTTTTACAGCATATATGTTGCTTCTAGAGTCACTTGATGGCTACCACAATTTCTTCAGTATTATTAAAAAATTTTTTTGACTGTTAGGCAATAGTGAAAGATTAATTAGAGCCACAGAAGTTTAATTTGCAGTGACTAAGGAAGTCTAGTTCTCAGTTTTGTGTTAAGTAAATTGGGGTATTGTTGCATGTTTGCAGAAGGTTGCAATGGAAACCTCGATCTTGCAGACATATAAGAAATCAGGCATCTCCTGCATCACTACATACAAAAAGGATGTTACATTACTTTTTCTTATACGAAATCACATACCAGAATATAATTAAATTATAACACAGAAAACACATTGAGATTCTTGCATAGTTTGATATCACATTTTTTGGAATATCACATGACTCCCACCTAGAAATGAGCTGTAGTCATCCCTCCAGGAATAAGTAGACAATGTGTTGTCCAGAGATATTAAGTGAGAATAATTTATAGGGTCTGTACCACATCTAGGAAATATGACTTCCTCTAAATTATTCTGTGAATACTACATGACCTTGGAAAGAGGAATTACTTTTTCCATGGCAAATCAATATTAATAGAATGTCTATTGTAGTCCATATTTGCATTCCCCCTTATATTTAGTCATCTCAATCTTGAAGATTTTAAGATGGTGATGATTACTCTGTTTCTGATTGAGAGGGAGCTTAGATCCCATGGAGTAGATGGATGGAACTGTCTTGCTTGCACTTGTAGGGACTTTCTGTTTTTGGGGATGGGCATTGTCCATCATTATAATTTTTTTAGTTGTCCTGGGTGAGTCTGATGAACTGGAGAATAGGTGTTGCAACAATGTTGAGATTCAGAGTTCAACTGGCATATGAACAGACTGAAGATTTAAGTATATGATACATATATTTAATGTGTATAGTGCTAATTATAGGTTCAAATAAGAGGGGCAGAAGAGCCATATATAGGGAAATTATAAATGTGTGTAGCTCTGTTACATTGGGGAACATATAGTGCAAGGTAAGGCCCACTGATAGGGTGCCAAATTCCTGAGATTGACATGTCTATAGTGTCTAGATGTTCTCAGAGCCCTCAGGAGCTCCCCTGCTTGAATCATTGTTTACTGTGTCAGTCAAGGGGATCCTGCTGAGATTTGCATAATTATAACCTCTGTAAAGATCTCCTGACTCACTTTGAAATCTCTTAGCCATAAAAACTCATTTATATTTAATATTTCCCCCTTTGGGTAAAAGTCTTTTTTCAAATGCATGGTTAGTTGGCTTGGTAATAATCCCTTGGTGCCAGGGAGACTCATCCCCAGGAGTCATATGAGTGGGAATTTTATTGATTTAATCTCTTTAATTGCTCTTGGCATTTTGAGATATTCTGTATCTTACTAAGTCAGTGTCTGCCGTTTGTGTGTTTTTAGGAATTTGTCCATTTCATCTAGATTATCTGGTTTGTTGCCATAAAATTGTTCATAATATCCCATCATAAACCTGTTTATTTCTGTGGGATTAGTTGTAATAGCATTTCTGATTTTAGTTTGTGTTCTCTCTCTTTTTTTGTCAGGCTACCTAAGGATTTGTTGATTTTATAGATCCTTTCAAGGAACCAACCATTGGTTTTCTTGATTCCATATTTTTTTCTATTCTCTATTTCATTTATCATTTATACAACCTGTGTTATTGCCTTCTTCTGCTCCCTTTGTATTTAATTTGCCCATTAATTTGTAATTTTATAATTCTTCCCAGAATAAGCTTAGGTCTCTGATTTGTGATATTTTTGCCTTTCTACCTAAGCATTTATAGCTGTAAATTTCCCTCTCAGCTTGCCTTTTCTGCAATCCATATGTTTTGGTATGTCATGTTTTTATTTTCCTTCACCTGAAGATATTTTCTTAGTTTTTCTTGTGATTACTTTTTTGTCCTGTTGGTTGTTTAAGCGTGTGTTGTTTAGTAGCCACATATTTCTAACTTTCCCAGTTCTCCCTCTGTTATTGATTCCGAGCTTCATTCCATTGCGTAGTCAGATAATATTAATTAAATGATTTCAATATCTTTAAATTTATTGAGATTTGTTTTGTGACCTAATATATAGTTTACCTGGAAGATTAATCGATGTGAATGAGAGGGATGTGTATTTTGCTCTTGTTGTATGAAATTTTCTGTATGTTTACATTAGGGATAATCGATTTATTGTTTTATTCAAGTTCACTATTCTTTCATTAGCTTCTGTCTAGATGTTCTATTCATTATTGTAAGTGGTTATTGAAGTGTCCTGCTATTAATGTATGACCATCTATATCTCTTATCAAATCTGTAAATATTTTCTTTAGACTCAGCTCTTGGGTGCATATATGATAAGAATTGTTTTGTTGTTCAGTTCTCTATTATGTCAGTATGTCCTGTACTTTGTCCCTTATAATATGTTTTTGAGTTAAAGTATGTTTTATCTGATATTGCTATAGCTAACCCAGCTCTCTTTTGATTACAATTTTCATTAATTTTTTTCATCCTTTCACTTTTAACCTACTTCTTTCTTTGAATTTAATGTGATTCTCTTTAAAACAGCATATAATGGTCTTTTTTTCCCCAAGGGGATTAAATTTAATATTCTGAATCTATAACAATCACATTTATCACATTTGGTGAGATATCAATTTAACTTCAATAACATACAGTAACACCATTGCTATACACCTCCATCCCCAAATATTTTTGTTTTACTTGTTAAAAATTATATTTTTATTCATTGTACATCCAAAACTATAGAGTTATCATTACTTTTTCTGTAATTTTATTTTAAAACTGTAAGATGTAAAAAGTAGAATTATATCTATTTCTACTTGTTCTTGGTCTTCTTGCTAGAGTCCTTCATATAGGGAAGACTGAAGCAAAGACACAGAAAAAAAAGCCCCAAAGATGGAACTCAGGTGCCTACAGAGGAAGCCACAGATGGAGCAGCCAGAAGCTGAATTAATGAAACTTGGAAAAGGAGTATATGCCTCAACATACCATGCCATGTGGAAGTAGTTCAGGATTGCCTGCAGCCAAGGTTCAGTGAGACAGCATTTCTGATGATGCCTTGTTGTGGACATTTTCACAGCCTTTAAACTAAGCTTTTAATCTAATGAATTTCCATTATAAAAGCCAACCCACTTCTGATACATTGATCTCAGAAGCTTTTAGCAAACTAAGACAACCACTCAATACCAAGCATTATCTTTATTTATTTATGCTACTTTGATCCAAGATGATGTTTTTAAATTTCAGTCCAAAAATTGTCTTTATCATTGCATGTAGTGTAGGTCTTGTGGTGCTGATCTCTCACTTTTTGTTTGCCTTTAAATGTCTTACTCTCACCCTCATTGTTGAAAATCACTCTAAAAGGATAAAAAATTATTGGCTGGCAATTAATCTATTTCAGATTTTTTGATATTTTATCAAACTGTCTTCTTACCTTCATATATTCCAAAAAGAGATCTGAACTTGATCTTATTGGTTAAGATTAATTTTAATCTTAACATTGTACAGACTCAACAGTTACATTATAATTTTTTTCAGTGTGGTTTTATCAACTTTATTGTGTTTTGGGCTTGTTAGGATGCTTGAAAGGGTATATTTATTTAATTAAATTTGGGAAGTTATTTGTCACTATTATTTTCCATATTCCTTCTTCCCTTTTCTCTTCCTCATCTCCATCTGATTTCCATTACGCAAATATTGGTATGCATAATGGTGTCCCACAGATTTCTTATGTTCTATAAACATTTTCTCATTCTTGTTTACTTTCCTCAGCCTAAATTATTCCATTTGTCTTTTCTTTGAGTTCATGTCTTCTTTCTTCTGACTGTTCTAATCTGCTCTGGAAAGCATCTAGGGAATTCTTTATTTAAACGTTGTGGACAATAACTACAGTATTTCTGTTTGCTTCCTTTTTAAAAAAATCTTTCTCTTTATTGAAAATCTCATATTTTCATTCATTGTTTCACCAACATTCTCTAGTACTTTCTCTGCTTTCCTTTATAAAAGGTCTTTTTATGGTATATATGAAATCCTTTCTTCATTGTTTTCATTTTCTGAAAATTTATCTTATTCCTTCAGATGAGTCTTCATTTCCTGTTTCTTTGTTTTGTGATTCTTTGTTGCATAATACACATTTTGAAATTTTCCTGTTTTAACTCTGCAGCTAACTATCTGAGCAGTGTGTTCTTAATTTGGTATTCAACTATACATAAGACACATATTTCCTTGGGTACCAGAAACTAACAAAAACAAGCAAACCAATGTAAATATCATCTTTCATAGTCTTTTCAATGTGAAATAGACTATCCAATTAACTCCACGTCTTGGATACCTCATTGCATATCTTAAAGCCAGTAGCCCTTTGTCACATGCCACTTTGACTTACTTGTTTCATACACGGCTTTAGCTGTGAAAAATCTGCTTCTGCATGCAGAGCATTTTCTGGGACCCAAAGTCAGAGGCAAATATTTTGGTTCAGTCCTCCAAACAAATAACCCAAAGAAAGTCACCCATATAGGCAACACTGTATATGCATAGGGGTTAATCTGCTGCCTCTAGAAAATGGACAGGGGTCTGAAGTAAGAGATGATCCAGTGCCACACTGCACTAGAAAGGGGGTTGGAAAGGTGACAGCAAAGGTATTATGACCTTCTCATATTGGTTTATAGCTTGTTTACTTGATTCAGCTCTCAACTTTCTATGACCCTTTCACTCCTTTCCCTAGTTTCAGGTAGATGACTTTGCAAGTTTTTTCTATTTGGTAAAATATTCTGTGAGGGAGCTGAACCATGAAGCACCATACACTAGCCATGTTGTTTAATAAGCAGAAGTGTTTGAGAATTTTTAAGCAGGGTTTTGTAAATTAATATAAGTGCATGGAAATGAGTGAAAAATGAGTTTCACTCCATTTTAAAACCTAAGTAACATATGAGATTTACAGCTTTCTAAGAAAAAATTATATTTTAACAGTGTTTTATAAGGGGAGATAAGATTATACAATTGAGTGAAACATTTATTTCACATGCTTTTGAAAATAAGTAACATGTGATTTACAGTGTTCTAAGAAAAAGTTTTATCTAAATAGCAATTTTGTAAGTGAACATATGTGCATAAAGGAGAGTGAAATATGTATTTCCAAACTAAATAACATTTGTGATATACAGGTTTTCAAAAGAATGTTTCCTTTAAGTGATGTTTTGTGAGTGAAGATATATATATATATAGAATCCAGTGAAAATGCATCCACCTCAGTTTTTAAAAGTAGATAATACACATGAATTCAGTTTTGTAAGATAATATTTACTAAACTCAGTGTAATGTAAATAGAAGTCAGTGAAACATGCATTTCCCTCAATTTTCTATAATGAAGGGATATTTTGGATTTACATCTTGATAATTCAAAGTTTCATATATTTAGTGTTTTTTGAGTAAGGATAGGTGCATATAAGTGAAAGAAACATGTGTTTTACTTAGTGCTTCTAGTAAAGGTATGTTATTTCCATCTTCCTAAGTTGAAATTTATTTTAAACAGTAATTTGTAAGTAAAGATAAGTGCACAGAAGTTAGTGAAACCTGTGATGAACAAAATTTTAATGAAGTCTCTTTTATCTATTAGTTCTTTTGTCTCTCTTGCTCTTGGTGTCATATTTATAAAATCAGTACCAAATCCAAAGTTAGGAAATATCCCCTTATATTTTTTATTAAGAATTTTATGGTTTGACATCTTATGTTTGGTCCTTGTTTCATTTGGAGTTAATTTTTATATATGGTATTTAGGGTGCCAAATTCATTAAAATTCAAGTGGACATCCAGTTTATCTACTACAATTTGTTGAAAAGACAATTCTTTCCTGAATTATGGTACTTGTAAATATCAGCTGGCCATAGATATATGGGTTTATTTCTGAACTCTCAATTAGAGTACCTTGGTCTTTATATATTTATGCTAGTACAAAAGTGTTTTGATTACTGTGGTTATGTCATATGTTTTGAAAACAGTAAGAGAGAGATCATTAACTTTGATCTTCCTTTGCACTGTTTGTATATTCAAAGCCACATGCAATTACATGTGAATTTGAGAAATAACTTTTACATTTCTGTAAAAATATATGCTGGAATTTTGATACGTATTGCATTGAATCTGTAGATTGCTTTGGATACTATTGACATCTTAATAATATTAATCTTTCTATCCTTGAAAATATGATGTCTTGCCATTTATTTATGTCTTTTTAAAATTCTTTCAGCAGTGTTTTGAAGTATTCAGTGTAAAGTCCTTCACCTCCTCAGTGAAATTTATTTGTAGATATTTTATTCTACTTGGATCTATTGTGAATGGAATATTTTAAATTTTCATTTCAAAATTTTATTATCTGTTGTATAAATCACAACTGTTTTTTCATGTTTATCTTGTAGCCTGCAACTTTACTGAAATTGCTTTTATGTACTATTAATATTCTTATGCATTCTTTTGAATTTTCTATATAAAGAACCATACACTCTGTAAAGAGAAATAGTTTTATGTCTTCTTTTCCAATTTGGATGCCATTTGTTTCTTTTTGCCAAATTGCTTTGACAAAGGTTTCTAGTACAATGTTAAATGCAAGAGATGAAAATAGGCATCCTTGTATTCTACCTCATCTCAGAGGTAGCACTTTCAATCTTTAACCATTGAGTATAATGGTAGCTATGGATTTCACTTATGTATCCATTTTCATATTGTGGATGTTACTTTCTATTGCTATTTTTCTGCGTGTTTTTATCATTAAAATTTATTGTATTTTGTCAAATACCTTTTCTGCTTCCATTGAGGTGTTCATGTGATATTTTTCTTCATTCTGTTACTGTGTTGTACATACAATGATTGATTTCCTTAAATTGAACCACCCTTGTATTCCTGAGATAAATAAGACTTGGTCATGGTGTATAATTCCCTTAATATACTTTGTGTTGATTTGCTAGTATTTTATTAAGTATTTTTATGTCTATATTCATAAAGATATTGGCTCACTGGTTTTCTTTTCTTGTCATGTCATTATCTGACTTTAATCTTAGGATAATGTTGTTCTATATATGATTATTCATTCTAGTCCATTTACAGTCATATTCTGATACTGCCCCCAAATATCCTAACCAATACAGAAAGTGGTGAATTAAATCTTAATTAATTATTGTAGAACTATCTGTTTCTCTATTCAAAATTTTAACATGTATTGTATAATGTGATTCTGCTATGAGGTGAATATATAATTATAGTTTTATTTTCTTGGCTGCTTGACCCTTTTATTAAAATACATTGTACTTCTTTTCCCCATACCAAGTTTTTCTTTGGAGGTCCTGAGACAAAGGTTTGAAACTGAGACCTTATATTTAGAAAACCGGTGCTCAACCACTAAGCTACACCATCGCCCCCATACCAGCTTTTACTTAAAGTGCATTTTTCTGATATTAGTATACCCACCTCAGATTTTTTCTTTTTACTATTTCCTTGGATTAGATTTTTCTATCCTTTCTATTTCATTCCATTTGTGTATAAGATGAGTTCCTTATAAACAGAATAAAGTAGGATCATACTTTTATTTATTCTGTCAATCTGTATCTTTTGATTGTAGAATTTAATCCATTTACATCAAAGTAATTAAGGCAAGGCAAGACTTACATTACCATTTGTCCTTTGTTTCTTGTATGTGTTGTACATTTCAGTCCCTCATTTCTCCATTGTACCATCTCTTGTGTTAGTTGATCATTTGTAGTGAAATAGATTGATACTATTCTCATTCACTTTTCTATTTTTATCTTAGAAAATGTATTTGAGGTTTACCTCTGGGTTTATACTTAACATCCTAAATCTATAAAATACTAGTTTGAAATAATACCAACTCATCTTCAGTAACATAAAAAAAATCTCTTTTCCTATATAACTTTGTTCCCCTTCTTTAGATTGTTCTTGCTATTCATTACCTCTTTATATTTTTTATGACCAATTAAATAGAAATAAGCTTATTTCTCATGCAATTGTATTGTATGTCTTGTAGGAAATAAAAAGTAGAGTTACTTATTATGAACAATATAAACCGGAAATATTCATTAACCTTTGTAGTTACTTTTGTAGTTACTTTTACCAAAGATCTTCATTTCTTCATATAGCTAACAGCTACTATCTACTGTACTTTCCCTTCAACCCAAACAACTCCCTTCAGCATTTCTTTTAGGGCAAATCTAGTGCTGTGACTCTCTCAACTTTGTTTATCTGTGAACATCTTAGACTCGCAATCATTTTTGAAGGACACTTTTATCAGTTATAGAATTATTTTCCAACATTTTCTTCTCTGTCAGTATTTTAAATATATCATACAATGGCCTTCTCACCTTCAGGGGTTGTGATGAGAAATCAGCACATAATCTCATTGAGGACCACTTTCATGTGATAAGTCACTTTTTTCTTACTGCTTTCAGAACTTTAATTTTATAATTGCATTCAATATTTTGGTTTTCATATGTCTTGAAGTGGTCCATTTGGGTTTATACTGTTTGAGATTGATTGATAGTCTTGATTGTGTATGTTTATCTCAGAGCAATTTTGGGAACTTTTTAGCCAATATTTCTTCAAATACCATTTATTTCAATTTCTCCTTTTCTCCTTCTGTAATTCCCATAATTCATCCATTGGTACTATTTATGATGTCCCACAGGCCTCTTAGATCCTGATCCTTTCTTTAATTATTTTTTCTTTCTGGTCTTCAGAATGTATTTCAGGAATCTTCTCTCCTAGTTCATTGATTCTTTCTGATATATGTTCAATTCTGTTCTTGAACCCCTCTTGTGCATTTTTTCCAATCTGTTACTGTTTTTCATCAAGAAAAGTTCAGGTTGTTTTCTTTTTAAGTTTTCTAATTCCTCATTCTGTTGATACATCAATTTTTTATTTCATTTCATTCTTTACATATTATATCCCTTAGCTCATTGAAATTTTATAGAAGAGGGGACAGAAATTTTATTAGTTATTCCAATGTCTAAACTTCCTCCATTGTTTTATTTCGCCCTGTGAATGATTATCTCTTTCTGTTTTTTTTGTATTTCTTGTGAATTTTGTCCAAGACTTTGAATATTTTGTTTTGGTAAGTCAATACGTCAGATTTTCCTTCTTACTTAAGGTTTTATTGTAAGTCTATGTTGAGGCTTTTACCAAAACTTAACCCAGTTTATACTGCTTTGTTTGGGCATGTGTAGTAGATTGCATTAATTATCCATCATGTGTGACAATTTCTCTTTCAGAAAAAAAGTACCTCTCACCAATATATTTAGCTTTAGAAAGAGCTAAAATCAAAGACCTATTCGCACACTTGGGGGAAATTAAAAAAGAATACAGACATACCCCAAGGTAAGTAGAAGAAGGGAATAACAAAGTTTAAAGCAGAGCTAAGTGAAATTGAAATTAAAAAAACAAGAGGAAAAAAACAAAAAACCTAAGAGCTGGATATTGGGAAGAGTAATAAAATTGACAAACACTTACCCAGAATGACAAAAAAAAACAGAGAGAAGGTGCAAACACATAAAATAAGAAACTAGGAAGGGGATATCACCACTGACCCCACAGAAATAAAGAGTATAATTAGAGGATAATTTGAAAATTGTGTAGCAAAAAGATGGATAATTTAGAGGAAATGGACAAATTCCTAGAAATACACAAGCAGTCTACATTGATAAAAGAAGAAATTGATGAACACAACAGATCAATCACAAGTAGCAAGCTAGAATTAGTTATCAAAAACCTTCTAAGTAAGAAGAGTCCAGGACCAGATGGCTTCACAAGTGAATTTTACCAAACATTTCTTAAAGAACTAACACAAATCCTGCTTAAAGTTTTCCAAAAAATAGAAGTGGAAGGAACATTGCCTAACTCATGCTATGATGCCATTATCACCCTAATACCAAAGCCAAATAAAGATGCCACAGAAAAGGAAAACTACAGATCAACCGCTCTACTGAATCTAGATGCTAAAATCGTCAATGAAATACTAGCTAATTGTATTCAACAACACAACAAATGAATTATAAACCATGACCCAGTGATCATCATTGGATTTCATGCATATCAATTTCATCATTGATATGCAAGGATGGCTCAACATAAGATCAATCAGTGTAATAAACTACTTAAACAGATCGAAAGAAAAAAAATCACATGATCATCTCTATAGATGCAGAGAAAGCATTCCACAAATTACACTATCCTTTCCTGATAAAAACACTTCAAAAATAAGGAATTAAAAGAAACTTCCTCAACATGATAAAGAGTATACATGAAAAACTCACAGCTAACATCATATTCAATGGTGAAATCCTAAAAGCTTTCCCTCTAAGATCTGGAACAAGATATGGATGCCCACTGTCACTGCTCTTATTTAACATTGTGTTAGAAGTACTTGCTTAAGCACTTAGGCAAGAAAATTACATAAAAGGCATCTAAACTGGAAAGGAGGAAGTAAAAATTTCACTATTTGTGGATGACATGATCCTATATGTAGAAAGCCCAGAAAATTATACAACAAAGCATCTAGAACTTATATGTGAGTTCAGTAAAGTGGCAAGTTATAAGGTCAATGTGCAAAAATGAGTGGCATTTCTGTACACCAATAATGGGCAATCTTAGGAAGAAATCAAGAAAAAATTCCCATTTATGGTAGCAACTAAAAGAATCAAATACCTAGGAATAAATTTAACTAAAGATATAAAGGACTTGTATGCAGAAAGCTACACAACACTGTTAAAGGAAATCAAATAAGGCCTAAATAAATGGAAGAATATTCCCTATTCATGAAGAAGAATAGTACACATTAAGATGTCTCTCTTAAACAACATGAATAACAGATTTAACACAATCACAGTAAAATTATCACAGTGTTTTTCACTGAATTGGAAAAGCTATCAATGAAATTTATTTGGAATGGCAAGGGACCTGGAATAACCAAAGACATATAAAAAAAAGAAAAATTAAATTGGAGGAATCAGACTAACTGACTTTAAAACATACTACACAGTTACAGTGATCAAAACTGCATGGTATTGGCACAAGGGTAGACATACTCAACAATAGAAACAAATTGAAACTTCTGATATAGATCCTCACATATACAATCAATTGATATTTGACAAGGCCACCACACCCACTCAACTGGGATAGAATGACTTCTTTAACAAATGGTGATTGGAGAACTGGGTATCCATATCCAAAAGATTGAGAGAAAAACACCATCTCACACCTTATAAAAAATTAACTCAAGATGGATCAAAGATCTAAATATAAGAGCTAAGACCATAAAGATCTTGGAAGATAATGTAGGGAAGCATCTACAAGGTCTTGTATTAGGAAATGGCTTCATGAACTTTAAACCCCAAGCACAAAGAAAGAAAAAATAGATTAATGGGACCTCCTCAAATTAAAAACTTTTGCACCTCAAAGGAGTTTATGAAGAATGTGAAAAGGCAGTCTTCTCAATGGTAGAAAATATTTGGTAGCCATCTATGTGATAGGGTCCTAATATCCAGCATATATAAAGAAAAGTTACATCTTAAAAATAAAAAGACAAACAACCAACTCAAAAAATGGGCAAGTAATTTGAATAGACACTTCTCCAAAGAAGAAATACAAATGGCTAAAATTCACATGAAAAGATGATCAACATCACTAGCTCTTAGGGAAATGCAAATCAAACTATAATAAGATATCATCTTACTCCCATTATACTGGTGGCTATTAAAATAACAAAGGACTACAAGTGTTGGAGAAGATGTAGAAGAATGGGAATACTTATCCACTGCTCCTAGGAATGCAGAATGGTGCAGTCATTGTGGTGGACAGACTGGAGGTTCCAATGTTCATAGTGATATTATTCACTATTGCCAAAAGTTAAAAAAACCCAAATGTCCATCAACAGATGAATGGATAAGCAAACTCTAGTATATACATACAATGGAATATTATTCAATTGTAAGAAAGAATGTAGTATTAACACACAGGATAACATGGATGAAACTTGAAGACCTTATGTTGAGTCAAGCAAGCCCGGCACTGAAGGACAGATATTACAAGACTTCAATGATATGAATTAAGTAAATTGAGCAGACTCACAGAGCTAGAGTCTGGAAGATAGGTTTACAGGAGATAAAAAAGGAATAGAGCACTGTGAACCAATGCTCATATGGGCAAAATATATAAGTGGAAGTGTGTAGCTTTTCTTTGGATGGGAAAGACAGTGGTTCATAATGCTATTGGGTTGGGCAATGCTGGCCAGTGAGGGGAATGGGGTGGGGAGGTTGTACTGCCTATGGAACTGGGGGCCGGGTTAGGGGACGGAGCAGATGAACTCAGGATTTGTGGGTATGTGATTGAAACTAAAATATTGAGAATGTATTTTTTTTTTCTTGACAGATAAAGCAGGGAAGGGTTGCTGGTTTGGTGTGTTGGATGTGGGGTGGGGGACATGCAGGACAGTGTGCAACTGTGGCAAGCTTCCAAGGAGTATGAGTATTCATCCTGTCATGGTGAATTGTATCATTGGTTGGGACCCACACAGTGAATGGAAAGCTGTTGGGCTCCCATCCTGGGGAGTCCTGCTGTGCTGTCAGACAGAGGGGCAGAATTCTCTCCAGACATTAAGCAGTGTCTAATGGGGGAGGACAGGCTAGTACATCAAGCCATCAATTTTGTTGCAAGTAACCAGGAATTTTGCTCTTCAATGAGAAAAGCATGGTGGTTGTCATGGGTCCTGAGGGGAGGGGGAGGGAGGAATAGAATACATGGAATATGGGGCATTTAGGGGGCAGTGGAATTGTTCTACATTATCTTGCAATGATGGATACAGTTTATGTTAAATTTCATCAACACTTATAAAAGTGTATGGTCTAAAATGCAAACCATAATGTAAATCATTGACCATGGTTAGTAGCAGTGCTTCAATATTTGTACATCAATTGTAACAAATATACCATCCACATATAAATTGTTATTAATAGAAGAAAGAGGAAGAAGGAGAGGCTGTTGTGTAATTGGGAATCTCCTATATTCTGTAAGGGACTTTTCCATAAACTAAAGTTTCTTTGGGGATAAAATGAAAAAAAAATAAGGCACTGAGAGTATAAATGGAAGAAAATGTCACTGTACATACAAGACAACAGATCTTATAGTGATGAAGGACATAATGCCAAAATTTAATTTTTAAATTTTACTTTTTAATTATTTTTTATTATTTCAAATTCTTTTTAATTTTTTGTATTTTATTTGTCATTTTTTAAACTATCAATTATTATTTCATTTTCTTATTAAATTTATTTGGTTATTTTCTTGGCTTCATTTTTAAGGAGGTTTTAGATTGCAAAAGGGTTACTACTGTGTCAGGGCATGCTGATTGGTCTGATGTGCCAGTTAGGGGAATGCATGGTAGGAGATTCACCTGGGGCATACCTTTAATGCATATGAAGGAGTTCATATGTTCATGGGGCATTGTCATGGTTGGTGGAGATTGACACAATAACCGAAAGAATATCAAATTCCCATCCTGGAGAGTTCTGCTACATTCTCTAATGGAAATGCAGGAATCCCTCAAGTAAACATCCCCAAATAAATAAACTAATGAAAAACAGGAGGGGCCTAGATACAAAAACTAAATACTATTAAGTCAATAAGTAATATTAGGAATACATAAATATAATAGTGGAGAAAATTCAGGAAAAACATATGTAAATACAATTATTAAGATGTCAATCATTGTTTAATTGAGCCAGAATGCCTCCAACTCAGGTAGAAAGTGTTAAAAAGAAAATATTTTGTGAAATAGGACAAGAATATTCAGCCAGTGGAGACATTGTTTCTGAATCTCTGATTACATTTCTGGTAAGAATGAACAATTTTGCAAATTACTCCTTTATTAAAAATTTATTTAACTGGTGCCTGATTTCCCCTTAAAATTGTGTGAAGCTCTCCTAGTTCTTATTCAGTAAAATAATATTGAAATCATGGGAGAAGCTAGCAAAAAATATAAGACTGAGAGGCTCTACAAGAGCCCAAGAAGGGACGCTGTTCTTCCTTAGCTTTGTTTGACTGCTTGCTCGTGTGCTTGTTTCTTTTTTGTTTGTTTGTTTGCTGCTTTTCTTTCCTCTTACCTCCCCCCCCTTTTTAAATTAGGTGCTGCTAGCTTGTTTCTTCTTTGCTGTGCTTCTTCATTGATTTCCCATTTTCACTGTATAATGATTTTCTCTACCAATGCTAACTCTATTCCGTCCTTCATCTTTCTATCTTTTCTTTCTGCTGTGGTTCTTACATTCCACCTTTTTTCATTAGTCCTCAACTTTACTGGTTTTAATTTCTATCTTGTCTATTGTGGTATCTATTTTAGTTAACTTTTTCCATTCAGCCCTTTCTTTACTCTTTCTCTCTCCTCATCATTCTAACCTTTTAAATCATTCTATCTATTTTTCTCTATTTGATTTCCAATTCCATTGTAGGTAGTCCACTATTTTTTTCCTATTACTCTATACTGCTTACATGAGTTAAATATTCATTTGACTAAGTCTTATATGGCCCCTCTTCTAACTTTTATTATTACTATTATCCTTTGTCCTTTCTTACCTCTTTCAATTTCTCTAGCCCAAATTTTTCCTTCAAGGGAACACAGAAAACAGCAAGGAAATAGAACAAGAACAACAAATTGACAAAGAGAAAACTTAACACACACACAGAACCACCAGCTAAAAAAAAAACTCTAGAGCAGAGAGAGAAGCTAGTCAACTGAATAAACCCACCAAGATAAAATGATGACCAGCCGGCAACAAAAAATTACAAACCATACTGAAAAACAGGAAGACATGGACCATTCCAAATAACAAGCTAAAAACCAGCAAGAGATGCAAAACATCGAACAACTAATCAAAGATGTCCAAACAACTATCATGGACCAACTAAATGAAGTGAAAGAAGAGATTAATGATATTAAGAAAACACTGCAAGAACATACTGAAGAAATTGTAAACATACATAAAAAGATAATGAATATGATGGGGATGAATGGCACAATCCAAGAAATAAAAGACACTGGGATCACATAACAGCAGATTTTAACAGTCAGAAACAAAGAATTAGTGATGTGGAAGACAGTACATCTGAAATCAAAAAGATAGTAGAAGAGATAGATAAAAAGATAGAAAAAAATCCAGCAGGTACTTAGGGATTTAACTGACAAAACAAAACACACATACATATGCATTATACACATCACAGAGGAAGAAGAGAAGGGAAAGGGAACAGAAGTGCTGAAGGAAATAATGGTTGAAAACTTCCCAACCCTTATTGAGGGAGATGGACCTACATGTCCAGGAATCACTACACACCCCAAACAGTATGAATCCCAAAAGATCTACTGCAAGACATATACTTGTCAAAATGTCCAATGCTCAAGACAAAGACAAAATACTCAGGCAGCAAGAGAAAAGAGAACCATCACATACAAGGGAAGCTCAATAATATTAGGTGCTGATTTCTCATCTGAAACCATGGATGCAAGAAGACAGTGATAAGATGTAGTCAAGGTACTAAAAGAAAAAAAATCCTTCCAGCCAGGAATTCTCTATCCAGCAAAGCTGGAATTCAAAATGATGGAGAGTTCAAAATATTCACAGATAAATAGAAATTAGGAATATGCCAAAAAGAAACCTGCCCTTCAAGAAATACTAAAGGAAATTCTACAGATTGAAAGGAAAAAACAGGTGAGAGAATTGGAGGAAAGTGTAAGAAAATTTAAAAAGACAAAAAGAGAAATAAAAACAACATATAACATACATAAACCCAAAGGAAATATGGCTGATGTAAGAAATTCCTTGAGAGTCATAATACTGAATGATAATGGATTAAACTAACCAGTCAAGAGACACAGATTGGCAGAATGAATGAGGAAATATGACCCATCTATATGTTGTCTACAAGAAACCCACTTAGATGCAGGTATTCAAGGAAACTGAAAGTGAATGTGTGGAAAACAATTTTCCAAGCAAAAAATAATCAAAAAATGGCAGGAGTAGCTATACTAATATTGGACAAAATAGACTTTAAATACAAGACTATTGTAAGAGACAAAGATAGACAGTATATATTAGTAAAAGGAGTAATCTTTCAAAAAGAAAGAACAAACATAAACATTTACGCACATAATCAGACACCTCAAAATACATGAGACAAATACTAGAAAAAAAGTGGAGACATAAATGCCTCTAAAATTATAGTGGGGGACTTTAATACACCATTATCATCATTAGACAGAACACCCAGGCAAAGAATCAATAAAGAAACAAACTCTGAATAAAACATTAGAGGAGTTGGACCTAAAAGATATATACAGAACGCTAAACCCAAATACAGTGGAATATACATTCTTTTTGAGTGCACATGGATCATACTCCAAGATAGACCACAAGCTAGACCACAGAACAATTCTGAATGAATTCAGAAAGATTGCGATTATACAAAGTAATTTCTCTGGCCACAATGGAATGAAATAGGAAACCACTAATGGCCAGAGAATGAGAATAGGCACAAAGATATGGAAGTTAAACAACACACACTTCGACAAACAATGGGTCAAGGAGAAAATCTTAAAACAAATCAGTATCTAACTTGAAATGAATGAAAATGAAAACAAAACTTATCAAAACCGATGAGATGTACCCAAAGATGTACTGAGAGGGAAAATCTTAGCCATAAATTCATATCTTAAAAATGAAGAAAGAGCTAAAATTGAAGACCTAACTGCACACCAGGAGGAATCAGAAAAGCAACAACAAATTAACCACAAAGGAAATAGAAAGAAGAAAATAAAAAGATTAGAGCAAATCTAAATGAAATAGAATAAGAAAGCACTAGAAAAAATAAACAAAATCAAAAGCTGGTTCTTAGAGAATATCGATAATATTGACAAATCCTTAGCCAGACTAAGAAATAAAAAGAGAGAACAGATGCAAATACAGAAAATAAGGAATGATGAAGGGTTTAACACTACTGAACCCAGAGAAATAAAGAGTATCATAAGAAGATACTCTGAAAAATTACATGGCAACAAGAATGATAATTTAGAGGAAATAGACAAACTGCTAGAAACTCACAAGCAGCACATTGACAAAAGAAGAAATTGATAAACTCAACAGTCCAATTACAAGTAAAGAGATAGACTCAGTCATCAAAAACTTCCCAACTAAGAAGAGCCCAGGACCAGATGGCTTCACAGGTGAATTCTACCAAACATTCTGGAAAGCACTAACACCAGTTCTGCTTAAGCTCTTCCCAAAAATAGAAGTAGAAGGAACATTGGCTAACTCATTCTATGATGCCAACATTATCATAATATGAAAGCCAAATAAAGATACCACAAGAAAGGAAAATTACAGACCAATCTCTCTCCTGAATCTAGATGTTAAATTGCTCAACAAAATACTTGCTAATTGCATTTAACAACATATCAAAAGAATTATAAACCATCAGCAAATGGGTTTCATCCCAGGTATGTGAGGATGGTTCAGAATAAGAAAATCAATCAATGTAATACACCACATAAACAGATTGAACTAAAAAAATCACGTGATCATCTCTAAGGATGCAGATAAAACAGTCGACAAAATACTGCACTCTTTCCTGATGAAAACACTGCAAAGGTAGGAATAGAAGGAAACTTTCTGAACATGATAAAGGTATCCATGAAAAACCCAAAGCTAACATCATCTTCAATGGTGAAACCCTAAAAGGCTTAACTCTGAGATCAGGAACAAGACAAAGATGCCCACTATCACCACTCCTATTTAACATCATCTTAGAAGTACTTGCTTGAGCACTGAGGCAAGAAAAAGATACAAAAGGCATGAAAATTGGAAAAGAAGAAGTAAAAATTGCATTCTTTGCAGACCACATAATCCTCTACGTAGAAAGCCCTGAGAAATCTACAACAAAGCTTTGAGAACTTATAAAGGAGTTCAGTAAAGTTGCAGACTATAAGATCAATGCTCAAAAATCAGTAGCATTTCTGTACAACAATAATGAGCAATCTGAAGAGGAAATCTAGAAAAAAAATACCATTTACAATAGTAATTAAAAGGATCGAATACCTACAAATAAATTTAACTAAAGATGTAAATGACTTATATACAGAAAACTACACAACGCTGTTGAAAGAAATCAAAGAAGTAATAAATAAATGGAAGAATATTCACTGTTCATGGATAGGAAGACTAAACATCAAGATGTCTATCCTACCCAAACTAATCTACAGATTTAATACAATCCCAATAAAATCAACACTGTATTTTTTAAGGAAGTGGAAAAACTACCTACAAAACTTATTTGGAAAGGTAAGAGGCCCTGAATCACCAAAGACATACTGAAAAAGAAAAATGAAGTTGGTTGTATCACACTACCTGATTTTAAAACATACTACAAAGCTACAGTGGTCAAAACTGCATGGTATTGGCACAAGGACAGAAATACTGACCAATGGAACTGAACTAAGAGTTCTGATATAGATCCTCACATACACAGTCACCTAATATTTGACAAGACCATGAAGTGCACTCAGTTGGGAGAGAATGGCCTCTTCAAGAAGTGGTGCTTGGAGAAATGGATATCTGTATCCAAAAGAATGAAAGAGGAACACCATCTAACACCTTATACAAAAATAAACTCAAGATTGATCAAAGATATAAATATAAGAGCAAAGGCCACAAAGACGTTGGAATATAATGTAGGGAAGCATCTACAGGACCTTGTAATAGGAAATGGTTTCATGAACTTCACACCCAAAGCATGAGCAGCAAAAGAAAAAATTGATAAATGAGATCTACTGAAAATTAAAAACGTTTGCACCTCAAAGAATGTTATCAAGAAAATAAAAAGGCAACCTACCCAATGGGCAAAAATATTTGGCAACCATATATCTGATAGGAAACTAACAGCCTTTATATATAAAGAAATCACATACCTTGAAAATAAAAAGTCAACCAATTTAAAAAAAGGGCAAGTGATCTGAAAAGACTTTTCTCCAAGGAAGAAATAGAAATGGCTTAAAAGCACATGAAAAGTTGCTAGACATCACTAGCTACTAGGGAAATGCAAACCAAAATTACAATGAGATACCATCTTATACCCATTAGAATGGCAGTTGTTAAAAAAACAGCAGACTATAAGTGTTATAAAGGATGTGGAGGAATGGGAGCTTTCATCCACTGCTGGTGGGATTGTGGAATGGTCCAGCCACTGTGGAGGATAGTATGGTGTTTTTTCAAAAAACTAACTATAGATCTTCCATATGATGCAGCGATTCCACTGCCGAGTATGTAACTAGGAAAACTGAAAGCAAAGACACAAACAGATATATGCACACCAATGTTCATAGTGGCATTGTTCACTAATGCCCATTTGGAATCATCCCAGGTGCCCATCAACAGACAAATAGATAAACAAAATGTGGTACATACATGCAATGGAATATTACTCAGCTGTAAGAAGGAATAAAGTGCTAACATACGGGATAACATGGATGAATCTTGAAGACCTTATGTTAAGTGAAGTAAGCCAGGCATTGAAGGATGAACAGTACATGACTTCACTGATATGAATTAAGGAAATTAAGCAGTCTCAGAGAGCTATTGTCTAAAAGATTGGTTTACAGAAAAGAGAAAGAGAAGAGAAGATTGTGAGACATCACCCATATGGATGTAGTCTATGGTAAAGTGATAAAGTGTAGTTGTGTATTGAAGGGATACGCAGGAGGGTAGTGATATTATTGGGTTGGGTGGTGCAGGGTTGACAGGTGGGTAGATTGGGAAGGGTGTGTTACAATACCCAGGATACTGGAAGGAGAGTTGGGAGAGGGACCACCTGGAGGGATCACCAGGTGAGCACTTGGGATTTGTGGGTATGAGGTTGAAAGTACAGAGGTGGGATTGCTCTTATGGCAATATGACAAGGAAGGGTCACTGATTTAGGGTGTTGGTTGGGGTGGGCATTCGGGACAGGGCACACCTGGAGCAGGATTCTATCGAGTGTGTGAGTGTCATTCTGTCATAATGTGTTGCATCAGTGGGTGGAGACTAACTTAATGAGCTGGAAGGAGTTGGACTCCCATCTTTGGGAGGACCAATTCATTCAGAAATAAACAGGTGGGGTCTCTCAAGAGCAAGGGCAGCTACTAATAGAGGGGACAGACCAGGGTGTCAAGACTTCTTGTTGCATGTAACTATGAATCTTGTCATCCAACGAGTCAAGCAAAGGGATCGTCATGGGCTCCAGGGGGATGGGGAGGGAAGAACAGAATATATCAAAGAGGTGGTATATAGTCATCAGTGGAAATGTTGTGCATTACCTTACATTGATGGACACAGGACATGGTAAATATCATCAAAATTTATAAAAGTGTATGGTCTAAAATGGAAACCATACTCTAAACCATTGACACCATTTAGTAGCTATGTTTCACTATTTATATATCAGTTATAACAATACTACCATCCACATATAAAAATATATTAATATGAGGTGAGGAAAGGGGCAGGAGGTTGGGTATATGAGAGACTCTTGTATTCTATGTGTGACTTTGCTGTGACCTAAAGCTTCTTTGAAAACAAAATGAAAAATAGTGAGACACTAGGGAAAGAGAGGGGGAAGGTGCCAGGGTATAGACTGGACACCAGACATTACAGTGATAAAAGGCAAAATGTGAAAAAAAAATTTTTTTAATCTTTAATTTTTTTTATATTTTTCATTTTTTAAATATACCAATCTTTTAATTTAATTTTAGTTTTAGTTTTCTTTAAGTTCTCATGTACTTTTTCTCTTACTTTTAAACTTACCATTATTGTTTCATTTCCCTATTAATTGTATTTGGCTATTATATTGGCTTCGTTTTTAAAGAAGCTTTGGATCTCATAAGGGTTACAACTGGGGTGGGAGAGAACCATTGGTGGGGGGTGTCAGGGATGCGTTGTGCATGGGAGGAAGTTCACCTGAACATACATATAAGGTATGCAAAATTGTTCAGTTGTTCACAGGGCATTGTCACAGTGGGTGAAGAATCACTCAATTAATGAGACAATACTGTATTCCCATCCTGGCAAACTCTGCCACATTCTCTAAGGGAGTAGCAACAGTCCCTCAAGGTCCAGGGCAGTGTCTGGCAAAGGAGGATGATCCATTGATGGGCCCTTGTTATTGATGACTAGCCTTACAAGCCTTTGCTCTTGAAATTGAAACCTAGCCTATTGTTATGGGGTGCCAAAGGGTTGCCTCCTGAGATCCTCCTTGTTGCTCAAATGTGGTCTCTCTCTAAGCCAAACTCAGCATATGAATGCCTTACCTTCCTCCCAGCATGGGACACGACTCCTGGGGAAAAGCCTCCCTGCACCTAGGGATAACTACCAAGTACCAACTGGCAATGTGACTGGAAAAAGACCTTGACTAAAAGGGGGAAAAGGTAAAGACAAATGAGTTCATATGGCTAAGAGACTTCAAAGTGACTCAGGAGGTCATCCCAGAGGTAACGCTTAACCACATCTCAGTAGGATCTCATAGAATTCCAAAATGGATATCACCCCAAATAGTGGGGTTCCTGAGGGCTCTGGAGACACCCAGTTCCTATGTCAGTGTGGATAGCTCTGGAGTTTGGTGCCTTGCCAGTGGGCCCTACTTTGGAGTTTGTGCTCCTGAGAGTGACAGAGTTGGACTCAAATATGTCTTCCCTACACATGGTTCATCTGTCCCTTCTATTCAAACCTATATGTGGTGCTGGAGTTTGTAGGTTTACATCTAGAGACTGGAGTCTGGGCTGTCCGTGTGCTAGCTTTGCCCGGAATCTCAATGGACTCTCCCAGGACACCTGGTGGGGAGATTTTGATAGACAGCCACCGTCCCAGGGAATGGAGAGAGTCTGCAGCTACAGGCAGGATGATCACATCCATCTTATCCATGGGATATAAGCTCCTTCTCAATTGGAGGTGGAGTGAACATCACCATCCCAGACTCCTCAGGATTGGGGGAAGAGCTATGGACTAGAGTGGACTTACTGGTATTCTATTATAGACAAATTGTGATTCAAGCAATGGAAGAAATTACAACATTAATGTGGAGCCAGTGGCCACTGGATGCTCTGAAGGTAGGGAGAGGGAAATGCAGCTGTAATACAGGGGCTTTTTGGGGACTTGGGAATTATCCTGAGTGAGTGACATTGCAACGATAGATATGGGTCATTTTATATCATCATATAACATGCAGTACTGTGTGGGAGAGGGTGTGGTCTACAATGTGACCTATGGTCCATGCTTAATGGTAAAGCCCTGGATGTGTTTATCCATTGCAGGTGATGTGCCATACTAATTAAGGATGTTTATGTGGGAGGTTGTGGGAGGTGTGGGAGGTGGGGCATATGGGAATCCCTATATTTTATGTGTAACATTTACGAAATCTAAGTAACTTTAAAAGAAAATTATTTTTAAAAAAGATGACAGCAATAATCTAAAGGCAAATTTTCAGTAAATAAAAAAAATGTCTTTGAAACCTCTGAAAGGTTTTTCTAAATCATAATTAAAACAATTAAAATGTATTCCAGAACATAGCAGTCAGCATGCTTTTAAAGTTATTCACAATTTTAGAATTTTATTAAAGAGAAAAGATGTTTTAGCCTCCTGTGGAGGAAGGAAGGAAAAAGAACATTTCTTGCATAAACTATAATGGTCTCAATTTTATTTAGCTTAGGTGTAATCTCCCTAGGTTTATATGGATACTAATACAATAAGGTAGTATTGAATCTGTTAAATCTTTAAATGATAAAATTCTAAGTTTTTGGTTAATGAAATTATTATAAACATCTTTTTAAAAATTGTTTTTGCCTAAATTGTAATGAATAGATTTTTTTCTTCACAGAACTTAATGAGTGATATGAGACTTAAATGGATATAGAAAGAAGTAAAAGGTTTATAGAAATGAATTCATAGTCAATGCTGGCTAAAATTTGATGTTTGCTTAAGGGAATGTGTTTTGTTTTAAGAGGGCTGGTTTTCATAAAATTAGGGTGGAAATACATAAGACAAGTTTTAATGAATATAGAAAGTTTTAGGAGTTATTGTAGAAAATAGCATTAAGTAAGGGAATGTATTAAAAAGGTAAAATTTGTCTTGAGATCTAGTTACTACAGTTTATGTGATTATGGATAGTTATGGGAAATTTGTAAAATCATTTTCAAAACTGAAAGATTATAATGTAAGTGATTGATTCTGAGAAATCATTATTAAGTTGAAATCTGGGAGTTAATTTTAATAACAAAAAGCAATTTATGGTTAATTATAAGAAGTTTGTGAAAACATTGTCTAAACTGAAGTAATTAATTGGCTAGTTCCTGGATGCCATTATTAAATGGAAACCTAAACTGATGTTGATAACAAAAAGTAACTTCCTAACAGGGAAACCTGTCAAAGGCCACCTCAATCTACATTTTAAAATGGTGGTAAGGGGAAGATAATCTTGATTCCATTGGGAATCTTAGGTTTTCATAAAATAATGGAGAAAGTAGTTTTTCCTATATTGCTAAAGTAAAATATCTATTAATTAACATAATCATGATAAAGGTGTAGAAGTAAAATGAAATGTACTAAAAATAGTGAAGTCCATTTAACATGTTTTAAACTGCATTGGAAGTTATTAGAAAGTGTATAACAATTAAGAGATAGACTTCAATATCGTCAAACTCTTGTGCATTCAAACCAGGTCTCCAATTACCTGTACGGTGCCTCTCCATTTGAGTTATTTGGCTAGGTTATTCATTATGACCCCTAAAATAATAAAAGTGTGTACTACATCTGGACATGACTCCTGAAGTGGATGGAAAATATGTTACAGTTTCAGACTCCTGCAGCAGCTTGGAATGGCTCAATAGGGCCAAATTTACAGGAACATTGCCTCCAAACTGGCTCTGTTTTAAAGTGTTGAAGGGTGCTATGCACCAGGCAGGTGAAACATTGGAGCTTTCCTTCAAGGGCCAGTGGTGCTGCAGCATGCTGTCTGTGTGAAGGATATACAAAGTCAAGCAATAATTACCAGAGTAATGTGAGTAGACCCTAAACAGACACAATAAGCATTATGGCTTGCTCCCATGGAGAGACATCATGTATGGGATTTCAAACCTGGATCTTAGCTCTAATAACTACAGTTCAAAGAGGAACTTAGAAGGGGAAAATGTATGGTTTTGAAAGCTTCCTCATAGGACTCCCCTATCTGGTATATGGAAATGTTTCTTGTATACTGTTAAACCTTATAAGGGACCAGGTGAATAAGCTCAGGCCTTTATAAGGATATGCTATTTATGATGGTTTTTTAGAATGGTTAATGGCTGAGTCTGTCACCCTAGATCACATTGCCCCTGTCTGTATGGAATGACAAAAGGGAATCCATGATGTGGGTTTGTTACCCCCTGAGTTTAATTTTCCTATCAATGCTAGATATAAAGTAAAACATGCCCCCTGGTGGATTAACTCATTGGTCTTTTTTGTACCAGATGGAACTGCAATTGTCATTGAAAGACATATAATGTCTTTAGCTGTTGTCTTTTATACTGTTGCATTGGAAGGTGGATGCAATGCTTGTCCTATGGTCAATGTAGGTCACTACATGAGGATAGACTGAGGGACCCAGGGCATCCCCAATCCCTCAGCACATAACCACATACATGACCTAGACATAAGCTAAAGGTTATCAACCCTCCCTGAGGGGAGAGGATATATAGATGGTTATCATAAACTATAATGTACCCAAAGCAGTGAATGTCTTTGGTAAATGTCCTTCCTATGAGCATAGAGAAATCACCACCAGACCCTATGTTTATGATTCATGTAACCCTAGCAGAATCTCTGTCCTCATATCCTAAGGAATTTTCTTGTTCTGAAACCCCTTATATATCACCCCTCATTTTCTCATCTCTTTGTGGAGCACTAACTTCATTCATTCTTTGACTGACCACTATCAAAGGTTCATTCCTGTTTGTAAGTCCCAATAAATTTCTTGTCTCACCATCTATCTATTGCATTCTTTAGTCTTACAACTGCCCCAACCTGAACCCTTCAAAGTTGGATTGAGGAAAAAATTGATACCTCTATTGAAAAAAAAATTCTCCATACTTCTCAAATTCTTAAGTATATATATGAGGTTGAAGATAGGAAATTATTTTTGTCTGCTGAGGAAAGTAATATAAGAAACAAAATGAAAAGTGAACAAATAAGACTTCAGAAGAGGGTTTTCCTGCCTTGGAATAGGAAGCACTTAAGAATCATAGTTATAAAGGTATTACCAATAAGATAAAAACAAATGAATTGTACTTAATAAAACTGTGAACTTCTGTTCATTGACTGACACTATTATTAAGATAAAAAGGAAGCCATAGATTGGATTTGAAGTCATTTGAAATAATCCACCTGACAACTGATGCTTATCCAGTATA